>JAZHYW010013820.1:0-18329 GCA_037355805.1 Ixodes ricinus | reverse complement strand
AGCAGCCGCTTCGGTGGCTGAACGACTCGAACCACTAGGCCATCCTCTCGGCGCTCAGCCTCGCCGTAGCTTTGCTCGGCTTGAGACGACCTACGTCACGATTGCGTTGGATGTCACGTGCTCTAAGCTGGGCCTCCTCCGAGCGCTTGCCAGAGTGGGCCGTTTATAACGAAATATACAGCCACCAGGATCAAAATACAAATGTGCGATTGTCATTTGCGGATATTGTGGATCATATTCAACCTATTTTTGAACAGGACGGGAATATTTCAAATTTCGTTGAAGTATCCCTTTAAAGTCCGGTATAATTAGAATGTTAATTATTTTTGCGTAAATAAATTTGTTAATATTGGGTTTAAGGGCATGGTTTCAACTAGTTAATTGCTCAGCATCATCAAAAACCCTAAATCAACAGACTGCAGAACGATAGAACGCACGCGAACGCACGCGAAGCATTTTACGGCTTTCTGAAATACCGCACAAATTGGACGGGTTTTTAAGTTTCAGTTTGCTATCGGAGCGCATCTCGGTCCCGGCGGCGCCACGCCCTGTGGAGAATTAGGGGAACCAGCCTCTGATGCGCTGTCATCGCGTGACGCAGCAGAGGCTGGTTGCACAAAACCTTCGCAAGAGCGAAGGTTTCGGGGATTTCCGGGGTCAAATAGTGCGTAATACCTACAAGAAAGGCTCGTTTATAACGTTGACAAAAAGTTTTTTGAGCCAAGAAAGAGAGGATAATGCGCGAGAGAAATAGTAAATAGGCTGGACCGCCATGTTTACACTGCTACCCAATAGATGGCGCCGGTGTGTCCTCTCGTTAGAGGTTTCAAGGCACCCAGTTCTAAGGTGTCGCAAGAGTGTGAACGGGCCTTAACAAAATGTAGAGACACGGTCTTTTTATTTTTCATAGAGCCTTGTTGCTTACATAATCTTCACCCGTGGCATCTTTCCGATATAGAGACAGGTACATATCCGGTTTTTGAACGCATCTGAATTGAGAAAAACGTTCTCTGAACATCACAGCTTTTACAATGCACGATAATGTCACGCCTGTCAAAAAAGTTCATACTTTTTTTTTGCGCCGAAGTCGAAATACAGGGTGAAACAAGGAGACGGCAGGCTCTTTAAATCGACCGGAAAATTCGGTTTCTTAATCTATCGCGCTACGACTTTGTGCAGCGTTGCCCACAGATGGTGCATTTTTTTTGTAAAATTTGCAAAGAACGAACTTACCTGAGAAAAAAGTAAAGAAAGAAAAGGCTTAGCTCCTATGGAAACGCAGCGACGCCACCGGTCTGCAAACAACACGGCGCTGTGTTCGCACGGGAGACAAGAGATGGCGCAAGCGGTCGCGACGCCAACTGCCGCCAACGAACGAGCAGACGACGCCGAGAGCCATCGTGTTTAGCAGACAAGCAACTGCAGTTCCTTGTTGTTACCGCGCCTGTTTTTGTTTCTGCGACTGTCGCCGGCTGCGGAACGCGAGCCGCTTTGAGTCGAAAGGATCGTCTGCTAAAGTGCCGCTCTCGGCGCCGTATGCTCGCTGTCTCGTTGGCGGCGTTCGTTGCGCCATCTCTTGTCTCCCGTGCGAAACGGCGCCGTGTTGTCTGAAGACCGGTGGCGTCGCTGCGTTTCCATAGGAGCTAAGCTCTTTCTTTCTTTACTTTTTCCTCAGGTAAATTCGTTACGGGCTCGAGTTGAGCTTGTTGAGTGCATTACTAGGATAGGGCCAGCTTGAACTTGGGGAGACGAGAAAACGTAAAAAACCGAGATAGAAGAAAAGAGACAGAGATAGAGATACTGCTGGACTACCAACTATGGATTTAATGCTTCTTCCTCTTCTTGAACCTTAACTGCGTGCTTCTTCTTTTCTGCTCATCCTTAGAGCGCTATACAATCCAAGGATGAAATCAAATGAAATGAAATTAAATGAAATAGAGTCACATGCATTCCACATACAACCCAGATTGACATCTCCAGCAGTGCGTGACACATCACAATACTGTTTTTTTTGAGGTGAGCTTTAGCAGGACGTGGCACACCGCAAGTACTGTTTTTCTTGTGGTGAGCTTGATGGATGGCACGCTGACGCATGTCTCTTCGTTTTCTTCGATGGCCATGGTCTCCAGCATCTCGTGCATACGGGTTTTGTTTGTTCCTGAGGATGGTAAGGTCTGCCGAACGCTGCGCTGCATTTAAGGCACGTTTATACCCAACGTAACGTCGACGGGCGCGGCGTAGCGTAGCGCGCGCAGATATTGATTGGCCACAGCTCTCGAGTTCTGGTTGCCGGCCAATGAAAGGCGCGCGTTCTGCGTTACGCCGCGGTTCACTGCGCTCATCTTTACGAGCTGCGGCAATGAGCCGGTAGATGGCCCGCCGTAGTTCCCTTGAGAGATGCTGCGCTGCTCACGTGGTCCTATCATTAATACACCTGCCAGTGGCCCATGTAGCATTTGCCACATGATAGGGGATGTTATAAACCACCCCCGTTTGACACGGGGAATATTGTGTCCTATGAGAGATGCTGCTAATTTCTTTTCGTTGGTGTGGCGGTTGACTTTGCGGCACATGGAGTACGCTTTGTTTGGTGCAGAGCAACACGACCTTAATGTGCAACATCTCTCATGTGGACACAATATGCCCCGTGTCAAACGGGGGTGGTTTATAATATCCCCCTATCATGGCTGATGACACATGGCCAGACAGGCGGGTGTATTAATGATAGGACACGTGAGCACGCAGCATTCTCAAGGGAACACAGCGGGCCATCTACCAGCTCATTGCCGCAGCTGTAAATGCAGCGTAGCGCTCGGCAGCCTTACCATCCTCGGAACAAACAAAAACCCGTATGCACGAGAGATGCTGGAGACCATGGCCATCGAAGAAAACGAAGAGATATGCGTCAGCGTGCCATCCATCAAGCTCACCACAAAGAAAAACAGTGCTTGCGGTGCATGCCACGTCCTGCTAAAGCTCACCTCGAAAGAAAAACAGTATTAGTGGCGGTACGCACTGCTGGAGATGTCAATCTGGGTTGTATGTGGAATGCATGTGGCTCTCATTTCATTTAATTTCATTTCATTTTATTTCATCCTTGGATTGTATGGCGCGCTAATGGATGAGCAGAAAAAGAAGAAGCACGCAGTTAAGGTTCAAGAAGAGGAAGAAGCATTAAATCCATAGTTGGTAGTCCAGCAGTATCTCTATCTTTGTCTCTTTCTTCTATCTCGGTTTCTTACGTTTTCCTCGTCTCCCAAGTTCAAGCTGGCCCTATCCTAGTAAATTCGTTCTTTGCAAATTTTACGAAAAAATGCATCATCTGTGGGCAACGCTGCACAAAATCGTAGCGCGATAGGTTAAGAAAACCGAATTTTCCGGTCGATTTAAAGAGCCTGCCGTCTCCTTGTTTCACCCGGTAGAAAGAGAAGAGCAAAACATAACTCGCAATTGACATAGAAACGACACTTTTGGGGCTCGATCTGTCACTCCAGTTCAGTGAAGTCAACATGATCTGGCATCTTTTCCGAAGTCTGGAGCTAGCGTACGTGTTCCTACCAGGGCTTGGCAGTATCTCTGATACAAATGTATCGCCATAGTATCTTAGAGTTACTTTCGGAGTATATGTAGATCTCTGTATCGAGATACATTTAGAAAAATGTATTTGTATCTCAGTAGTTAAATACATTTACAATGTAACGCTTGTATCGCTATACTTTGCCGAACTTGGGTATCTGGTTGCATTTGTTGCCCTCTTAGAGCGCAGCTTTTAGGCGGCCGGTTCCGTGTTTCGCGTGCGTCGGCGTAGCTGCGTTAAATTTAGCAGAAAAAGACGTCACGTGACCTCAACACCAATTCAATTCCCGCTAAATTTGGCGGGAATTGAGTGGTGTTGGGTCTCGGTACGTCGATTTTCCCGCTAAATCTAGCGGAGAAACTGGATTTGTTCATAGGTGACGTGACACTAAGTCATGTGACGTCATTTTCCCGCTAAATTTAGCGGGGAAACTGAGCTGGAGGAGAAAGGAGAGGAGGAGATGGAAGAGGACGGAAAAAGTAGGAGAGGGTGTGGAGAAGGAGGAGGGGCACACCCTCCTCCGTACACCTCCCCTCCTCTTCCTCAAAGAGCTTCGCTCTATGCATCACAGAGATCTGTAAACGTCTTTCATCTTTATTAAGATAAATCTAAAATATAACAAAATTTGTTTCGTGCAAGTTGCTTCGTAATTTATAATATGAACCCGACATATAACATAATCCATCTGTCAACGACATGAAAAAAACTGTGGTTTAAAGAAGGCTACTTGCAAGAATAACAAAATCAGCTCCCTCTCACAAAGCCCTCCTCTCTTTCCAATTTCGCAGAGCGAATAACAGGTGCAAATGAGGTGTGACGTCACATGAATCACGTCACCTGAAATTTTAAGTAGACACACGGGTAAAATTTTCCCTCTAAGTTTAGCAGAAAAATTTTCCGCCAAACTTGGCAAAAGTTTTTACCGCAAAATTTAGCGGGAAAATTTGACCCTCGAGACGTCTACACGTGGCGACACACGTGACGTCACTTGTGACGTCATTTTTGGCAAACACACCTAATGCAACGCGCGTTTACACCGACGCCGCTCAACTGAGAAACGGGTGCCTAGAAGCTGTACTCTAAAACAATGTTACATTAATGAACGATTTTTACGCCAATTGGATGATTCTAATCGATCATCGCAAGCCAAGATAAAGAACGAAGCATATCCAACTTTAGCGTTCCGCTTCGTTCCACGTAAGTTTACGAGGAGGTCCTGAAACTGCCTAATTAGATAATAACTATCCTGTTGTCCCGAATAGTTACATGCTGAAACAAAAGTAGGCTCCATTAGGGTGCCTTCATGTGCGCTTTGCTTAGGTGAGACATCTAGCTACTTTGTCTCACACTTTTATTTTCCTTTTTCGTTCAGAAGCGCGTGAAACAGCGTGACCCTGCACGCGTTTGTAGCGCTGACTGTGCTATGGCGACATTTTGTTTTCGTCGATTTCTGTATTTTACCCGTGAGCGCATGCTGTCGGCATCGGGTACTACAAAGGTCGCATCACCCTAAACAGAAGGACATTGAGGCACCCTAGGCTCCGTTATTCTCTGCTAACCAAGATAGCCGTTGAATGACGGACTTTGTCGTCATCTTTTATCAATTCACCGCTGAGCTAATCTTAGGTTCAGATCAGCCTAAACTCCAAGTCCACCCCACTATTTTTTGCAATGCCACTCTTCTACATGTCCTCTAGCTCCTCCACGAATGTCTTTTTCTTTATAAAATAAAACTTACGCCACCCTTTTGGTTTCTGTGTTGTTATGTTTTACTGTTGAAACACTCCTATTGATGCCACGCACTCGATCCAGCGAGGTGAGTTCGTCAAACTCACTCCAAGCAGAGTGTGTTCCTCAGGAAAGAGCCGTGTGGCACACTACAGAAATGACACTAAGGGCGAAGTGCACTCGCTTGTAGTGACACTAAACTAGCCCGTCTGACAGGGGTATCAGGCTACATCACCGAAAGAGGTCATTGGTTACTACAAAGCAAAAGAAAACGGAACATATTATTTTTATCCTTTGGATGCAAAGAAAAACACTATTTACAAAAACGATCTGGCCAGAAACCATTTTGTCCGATAAAACGGCGTTCTACGAAACGGCTTCGATGAAATTAGGTTCAGTTAAATGGCGTTCGATTAAATGACTATGAAAGAATAGAGTTTGATAAAGTATCGAGAGCTGCGAAGAGAATAATGTTAGATCGGTTCGCAGAGGTGAGCATTTTCTCCGCATCTATCGAAAGTCTGGTGAGCTCTTCTCCGCATCCGCCGGCTTTCCGGCGAGCTTTTATCCGCCGTGGAACAGCGGACACACTGAGAAGCTCACGGAGAAAAGCTCGCCAAAGAAAAGTTCACCGCGATTGACAGATGCGAGATATACTCACCCAAGAATTATACGATCAAGCTTTTCAATTTAGTACTTGCGGCTCTGGGGGTCCTGTAGGGAACACAAATGGAGATATATACAAAATTCGTATATTACAGACAGCAATAGGGATGAAGAAGCAGTAGTACCACAGTTCTGCAAGATGGAAACAATTAACAAAGTGATAGACACGTCTTTATTTTATGAGATTGCCTCAATGTTGAACTCTTTGAACAGTAAGGAAGTGACCTCGTCACTGCACCCGACAATCACAGACAGCCCCCAAATTGTGTCCGGACCGTATAGTCTTCGGTAACATCAACACCAAAAATCATAGGCTGAATACAAAAAAAAAAAATACAGAAAAGAATTTGCAATGTTTCTAGATACCAAAATAATGCCATTTCTGAAAACGAAAATTGTAGACTGAGTTTCCACCGCATTCACCAAGAGGCCGGTGAGCTTTTCTTCGTTTCGGTCGGTTTTGCGATGAGATTTTCTTCTATTAGCTTTTTTTTCGAGATTAGTGACTTTGGCATCGACTTGCACCTTTTTTAAATCGGAACCTCAAAAGATAGCACGGGCCTGAGAGACGATGCCGGTTTTCAGCCATCATATTTTCACAAAGCGAGGCATCTAAGGTTCTGTTGCGCACTATAGAAGGTCACGTACGCACCTAGACCGGACACGTCACCGAACGCCGTTTCAGGAAAAGTATAGCGGCAAAATAACTTGGACAAGGGTAAAGAAACACACACGACAGTTGTTGTTTAATACACAAAAAAGGAAGGAAAAAAACAAGAAGCACCTTAATCAGAAAAAACAGACACCACACATGCGCCAACTAAGCAGCATATTATGTCAAGATAGGCCATGTCAGTGGCTACGTAATGCCCTTCATAGATTATCGAAAGTACCCGAATTCTTTTTTCAGATAAAGCCACTAACGGTTCGTTGACGCATCTCCCGCCAATTCAGAGATAAGAAAAGGCCTCGATGATTTCCTTATCACTCTGTCTGTATGTTTATCCAAAACAGTGACTTCCTAAAATTAGGCTGGTCACTCGCAGTCCCTGCAGTGTAAAGAAGCAACCCCCAACAGTGGCTCTGAGTGAATCCGAATGTTCTCGAAGTCTGTCATTTAGAAAGCGGCCTAGTCTGTCCAACGCACACATCGCACACGACAAGGCAATCTTATAAAACACGCCAGACGCTCAAGCTACAAACGGCACTACGAGCTTTGGTGCATTTCCTTTTCGACCACTTTTCGGTGGTAGCACCGACCTTTGCACATATCTGACCCATTTTCTGTGGGGAAGAAAACACCACCGGGACCCCATAGCGACCTCGATAAAGATAGAGCACGACTATCAATCTTTTTTTTGTCGAAATCAGACTTCATCCTCTTCATCCCTGTAGCTGTTTTTATAAGGGAGTAGCCACCTCAGTGAAAAGGGCAGATGGAAACCCTGATAGCTTCAGTTTTTTAGCTCCACTTTAAAACCGTCCTTCATGAAGTGGCCGCACGACCTTTAGGGCGGACCCAAGACAAGAGACCGCAGTGCTTCTTTTTACCAATTTTGAGTGGCAAGACCTCTAGTCCAGAATGGCCTTCTTTGTGCGTGGACTAAACGACCAACAAACACGTTTTCTTCAAAGCACAACGAAAGGTCAAGGAATTGGAGAACCCCTTCGTTGGGCTCTTCAAACACAAACCTGAGCCCCCCGCCACAGTTCTCAAAAACGGAAAGTACCTTAGCCTGCGTGTCAACCCCATCAGCGCCCTAAAACACAGCCAAAATATCGTCCATATAGCGAAACACTTTTTTGACGGTGGACGCGGGAAGAGCATTTTTGACACTTCTATCGCTTTCGCCAAGATAGATGTCACTCAGCATTGGGGCCACACAGGACCCAATGCAAACTCCCGTTTTTCGTAGAAAAATTTCCTTGTCCCATCCAGCCACCATCGAGTTGATGTAAAAGCTTAAAAGCTATAGAAATCTTTGCAGAGTAACACCGATAGAATTTCTGAACGCGAGTTCTCCGTTGCTCTGTACAGGACTTGACTGAAGAGAACAACTGATCATGAGGCAGAGAATAAAAAGGTCCTCAACATCTACACTAAATGCCGACAAATTTCCGAACTTATTACTTTCAAGGAAATCCGCCACTGCCTCAGAATTAGAAACTCTGAAAGGGTCTCCAATGTCCTACAGCGGCAACTGTTTCTGGAGGAATGACCACAATTGGCGCTGCCAAGTACCTCTCTCAGTTGTAATAGCCCTAAACGGGCATGAGACTTTATGCTTCTTGTTTTCTTCCTTTTTTTGTTTGTGTATTAAACAAAATTGTACTTCAGCGCCGTCCTGTCGTCTGTGTTTCCTTACCTTGTCCAAGTTTTTTGCCGCTGTTCCTTCCCAAGATGTTCACTTCAAACCAACTAGCCCAACACGTCACATTGTTGCAACGCCGTTTCATTGAATGCTTCATAGGTTCCTGCCAATAAAATTGGAGAAATTCTCATTGTCCTCTCGTACGACAGACGCTTGGATGGCACGACAAAGGACACGCCTGGGGTGTACCCAAACGGATGGATTCGCGGTTCCACAACCTCCAACTCCACCAGCACAATTTTTGTTTTGTTTTAGCAACGTTTTTCTGCACGTTATTAGGATTCTTCGTTTAAAAATACCGGCCAATTGTTGCAATTGGACGCTTCGGTACGGGACGACCACTTTTTCGATGAAACGGCGTTCGATTGAATGTCCTGGAACCCTACGCGTTTGCCGCCTTCTTTCCCTTCGGGTTTATTTTCCCGATTATTGCTTTGCTCGACGACAACAGAGGCGCAACTTTGTACCGCCCTTCCCCCCCCCCCCTCTTTTTCTCCCTAAAGAGAAACCGACAAAATACAAGAAGGTTCAGACTTCTCGAAATGCCATATAACGACGCCTACAGCCGCAAGCCAGTGGGCACCCTCAGCGTTATCCCCAGCGAAAAGAGGGACCATACAATGTTCGTCGGTTCGTCACCTTTTCTTTGTAACAACGCGGAGGTTTGTGGAAACTTCAACTCCGCCTGAGAGCGAAGTTGGAAGCCGTCCGCTCCAATATGATGGCTCTATGAGCCGCGAGAACGAGCTTGCAATCAGAGTGCCGATTGGTTGCTCTATCCTCGCCGTGACGTCACGGGTAGAACCGCGGTTCTGTTCCCGGGAGATTAGGACCACACGAATAAAACTATGGTCACTGTAGGCACGATAATTTTTGTTTTGCAAGAACAAGCCGAAAATTATCGTGGAATATACTATCAGCCAATACTAAATCGTTTCCGAGATAGGTATAGCAAAGAAATGATCTCGAAAGGCACTTGCCAGGTCCACTCCTGCTGCAGAACGCGCTAGAATGACGTCACGCACTGAGCTGACAGCAGTTCTGTGCTTTGGCCAGCTAGACTTGGTCTCTCACTTAGTGCCACTAAATATAGCTACGCTTCAGAGTAACGACACTTGGCCATATTATCATAGTTGCCAGTTATCTGAAGCTTTATCTGAAATCATAGAAAACGCTTTTCCGCCCTCCACAAATGTTTAAACAGTTCGTGACAGAGAAAAGCAATATTACATGAGCTTCCTAACACCGAATCTAATGCCGAGAAAGTCGCACTTTTGAATCATGACGATCGGCAGTTGCGTCTGCTCTGCATACGAACAAAAATGGCGGCGCCCACAACAATGTCTGGGAACGGGTGCCGATGCTCAAAGCGAAGCTTATTTAGTGGCTCTTAGTTTCCCTTTAGGTGCGAGCGAAGTCTACAGAGTGAGCCATATGCTGTGAGGCGATGCACGCGGGCTCGTGCAGTGCGGGAACCGTTTCAGACTGAATGCTCGCGCTTGTAGCTTCGGCTTCGCTCGTATACGTAAGGCGAAACAAAGTATTCGTGGCGAGAAGTTTGGGTATCCCCGCCTTGTGAAATGTTTTCACAACCCAGAGGGAGAGTACTTCACACCTCCTCTGCCGGTGCAAGCACATGCAATGCCAAGCGTCGAAGCACTACGAAAATGAAAACTTAACCGCGTGGGTATAGCACGTGCACTACCCATTGTGGGGAAAACAAAGCGCCCCTAGCGAGCTTCTCACCGCGAATAGCCATGCTTGCGTGCGATTGTGCCAAACGAGCGCGAAGCTTGTACGCACAGTTGCGTTGCAACGCAGCTGACCGCAGTCAACAACCAATAGAAGCTTGCTATTGGCGCATTCGCTTAACCAATAGCAATGGACCTCGTCAGGCAACCCAAACAAACATGGCGGCGCCCCACGGTAGCACGGGTACGGCGGCGGCTCTTCAGTCTTCACCGAGGATCTCCTCATCGCTCGAAAGTGAGCAACTGGAGAATTTTTCCTCGAGTGTGTTCGCGGGTATGTGGCACGGGCGGGCAGCGAATCCAATCGACCGATCGCACCGAGCTTCCCACGCATGCGTGACGTCGCCATAATTGTAGTCCACTGGAGGCAGGCGACAGTGAGACAGGTCAGCTTGTGCCGTCTGCTCGTGCCGCCCCGCAGCGAGGTTGTAGCGCATGCATAAAGACTACAGTTCCCACGATGCACGGCAGCGGCGGCGTAGCAAAACTGGCTGGTGAGATCGGTCTATTGGCCCCAGACTTGGGAAGTAATCCGTTACATTAGCAACTGATTATACTTGTAATCTGTTACCTTTTCAAGTAATTTTGTAATTGCCACGTTACTTCTTTTCGGAAGTAATTTGGAATGTAACTTCGTTACAAAATATTGGTAACGAATTACTTTAATTACTCGTTACTTCTTAAAAATATGAGCATAATACAGTAACTGGAGCAATACGAGCAGAACATTCAGCAGCATAAAAGGCAAGTTCATCAAAATAGAAAACATCAGCAAGGAAGGATAGCCGAAAAGAAAACACGATTTTTTGCATGACCGGTCACCAGAACCACTAGAAAAACGGGCCAGGCATGCACAGATATACGAAACACAAATATCCAAGTAAGACAACGCCGAGTAGGCTCTCCGTCACCTTCCATCGTGTTTTTCTGATCCCCGGCAGGAGAAAGCTTTTAGCGTTTATTGTTTTAATCCGAAAGCATTAACTGTCTCATGCGAGCGAGCTGACGTCATCAGCTTTTAAGCCGCACCAAACGGCACCTAAACTCTTTTCTCCCAGTGAAGCCAACATCTGATGGCACCCAGCTTTGAAGCCACGTGAAAGGCCGAGGCACTCTAGATTCCCCGCTCCCGATAGGGGCAGTGATAGCCGAAATCTGATGGATTTCGACTTCGGGTCCCATTGGCTGGCGCGCGTCATAGTTTTAGGTAACCCATGGCGCTGTGTGCCCGCGCCGCATAAAGCCCACTCGATATGTTTCCGTTTGTCTTGCAAGTAGCGTCAAATGCGCGACAGCGCACGTGGCCCGTGTCTCGAGTGGATCTTGGAAGCAAATGGCGGCACATGCACTGAAATGAACGGTCGGCGCGGAAGCGAATGGCGGCGGAGCACCCGCTCGTGGCACGTGTCTCGCAAGCGTTTCCACAATGACAATGGTTGGCGGTACTTGTAAAAAACGCCTTTATCAGGGGGCTTTAGCGCCGCCCCGCGCCGGTAAAAGGAATCGGCTGGCGCGCTCGGGCAGACCACCAGCGCGTAGGAAAGTCAGCCGTCCGCTCTGGAGAGCGGCGGCACGGCCGATGTCAGCGCAGCGCGGTGACTTCATGAGGACGCGCGCGAGTACGCATTCACAACTCATAAGAAGTGCTTAGGTGCAGTTTCGAGCCTTTTTGTCTTTTACACCATTTCACGTTCCAACTTCTTCGACGTCTCCCGCCACCTGCACAGACATCAAACGCTGGTCCGTACCCCCTCGATTGCCGGGTTCACGACTCGCCTTCGGACGATGTAGCCTCACGCGAGGTGGTCGAATTCTTTTGTCTGTCTTTTGATGCGCGTTACTTTATTCCAGAACCACGGCCTCTCGATCCCCCCTGCTGGTGCGGCCTGCCGATTTTTTTCCGGAAAAAACAAAAGAACGCGCGTGAGAGGAGAACTTCTCCCATGTGCCGTGGAGGCGCTGCAGACATCGGCGAGTGGTCTTGTGAGCTGAAAAAGCTAAAGAAGGCGCCCAACGCGCTCTTCCTCCGCGACCCAGAGAAAATTTCTGCCCGTCATTCTGGCTCGCCGAATGCCGGAGGCGCCGTCGCGGCTGCAAAAGGACGCACAAATCGCCCCCCCCCCCCCATCCCCTCGCCCTTTGCACCACTTTGCGCGGAGAAAATATCGCAGTTTTACCCTGTGCTCGCGTGTGTGGTTTGTGTTTTCGATCGTTCTCTTGCTCGTTTCCGTAGTTTTGGTGGCGATAACCACTGATAGATGAGAAAAAAGAGACGTAGACAGCCAGCTTTTGTCTGTCTCTCCACAGTTTAAAGCGAGCAGATGGGTTGCGGAGCACGCGATGCCTAAACCAACTGGTGCGTGCCGCGTTGTAAGTCAACACTCTGCGAGAAATCCGGAACTCTGCTATCAAGAGTCATTGCCGTCTAGAGGAGAAACTGCCTGGTTGAAGAACATTTCGCGGAAGGCTAAGGCAGCGAGAAGGACGGCCAGTGGCAGCCAAGCTCCAGGAGCGTCGTGAAAGCCTCCCTTCATTTCAAGGAGGACTACAAGGTGAAGGGATGAAAACGTAAGCTGCTGCGACCGACAGCGGTGCCGACTCAATTCCCATTGTATCCGTCGTACATGGAACCAGCAGGTTCAAAGAAGCGCAGAACGCTTGTTCGTGTGTCACCTAACGCGTCCACGTCGCACGCGAGCGGTAGAAGCCAACAACGCAAAATGCAGTCCCCTGCAGAAAGAAGACCAGCTGTTGATCAGTGCGTGGCTATTAAACCTTGCCTGCGAAAAGAGTTTAAAGTGGAAGAATGTCAGACGTCATTCAATTTGACAGGCTTCATGGAAGATGCCAAGAAAAACGCGCACCGCCTTTAAATGCAAGCCAAACGACTTAACGAGTGAATGAAAAAACTGCCACAAACCTGCGACGGAATTTCAAGAGAGATTGAAGCAAGGAAGGCTAATGTGTAGAACCCGCTCAACTTTGCAGGTGACATGTCCTAAATGCAAGCTGCAACTTAGGAAATGAATCAAGTGACGGAGCAAATCGGTTCGTGTTTAGCCTTGACCAAGGAGGGCTCAGCTATCCACAAGCTGAAGCTGTCTGGCCGTGCAAGAGGGCTCTACAGTCGGCAAAGATTCGTCGTTGTGGACAGGTTTGCAAGGTCCCCTCGAGCGCTGTGCTTCCATACCTTATGAATGCCCGCTGATGTGGTGTACTAACTGCAGAGGCCCGTACCACCGCGAAGATCTCTGCAGAGGTCTTTCTCGGGAAGCTCCTCAGACCTCTTCTGGCAAACTCGGCTGGTGACCTAAATAGCTGTCTAGAGAATATATTGAGACTTTCGCAGAAGCCTCTTTCTCGAAAGATATTCCGCTCGCGAACTATATGACTCCCTTGATCTGTTCGTGAACAATGATGTTTATATTGCTGAAGTCATGCAAGAGGAATCCGTTTCTTATTGTCCCTCACAGATAAATAAGAGGCACAACTCTCGGAGTGTGCTCGAGCATCGGTTAAAACCGGAAATTATACGTTGCCTAGTTATATCCAACTATAATTTACTGTGTTACAGTGGTAAGTGGCGAGCAGGGCCACATTTCCGGGAACAAGAAAATGACTATTCGCTCATACTGCCAGCTGAGTGTGGCTCTAACGCGCAGCCTGCGGCTGAGTGAGCTCCTCGCAGAAAGAATCGTGTGCTTTTATTCTACCCCAGATTTGTCACATGATTCATGCAATCTGGCCACTCGTTTCAAATGAGACTTGCCGCTTCACGAAAAACAATCTAAATAGCCACACCGGGCCGGGCTTGCGGACTGCTCCTTCTCTCACCGATAACGAACGCCACGGCTAGCGCTGCGGGTGAAAAGAACTATTCGTCTAATTTCTGTTTTATTTTATTGGAACAGCTTGCAAGCTTTTTATAGAGTAAGAGCTTTCTCTATTCGTTTATCCGGATCGAAACATTTTACTGCGAGAAAATCACACTGACGATTGCACGACACGATTCTTCAAATGACGACTTCAGAGGACTATTGGGATATTCCACTGGGAAGAACTCAAGCAAAGTGCGCAGCTTAATGCAAATACGGCAACACTTCCGGCGCTGTAGCCTTTAGCTTGCAAGGTTATGTGCATGGAGACAGGATATATATTTTTACGGTGGCTGATCATTTCCGTAGTCACACCCGCCCCGAAAGTCGTGACAGATACGAAGAGAGCCGTTATAAAAAACTACAAGGTATTGCTTATTATTTACCAGAGCAAGTGGAAGCCAACTGGGCGCTGCGCAATTAGAGCCTTGTTAGCGTTCTAATAGATTTTTGAATAAAACCTGAAAGTTTCCTGTTATTGTACACTCCACTGGGGACGCGCTCATGTTTACCATAAAAATATATCATAATCCCTCACACTACCCAGATTCACTTTGCCATGCTGCCATGGCAGTCCTGGGAGTGACCCTGTTACAAATTGTCTTCCCGACGGATGGTACTACAGCCGCTTCAAACAGTCCTGTCCAAGGTAATTTTTTAAGCGTTCAAAGAACAACATCGTGTAAGCCAAATTATTCTTTAAGGTAGCAAAACAAGATAAGCGGTTGAAACAAATAAGCGTTGAACTGCCTACAGCTCAACACTTCTCAAACTGAGCGAGGTCCAAAATAGTACTTACCAGCTGGCAGGACGAAGAGTCGTCCTTGTTCTTCTATGACCGCTTGGACTACGCACCATTAGCGAGCGACTGTAATCAGCGGGTAACCCTCCCCGTCGGCTTCTCCACATTCCCTCGCCATGGTGACCACAGTAGTTAGGGGCAAGGATTGAGCCGCCATCTTGGCGCCTCAAGCCGGGGAGTTTCCGGTATGGTTTCTAGAACGTGGCGGCATTGCGAGCAATCGGGCGCGCTAGAATTTGCAGCAGTTACCAAGCCACAAAAGAAACTCCGGAGAAAGTACGACCAACACTATCGGAAATGAGCACTTTACAGATGAGCGATCTACACCTCCCGGCCTTCAGAAGTTTTAGCGCGCTCGCCTTCCTGCCTCACGACGTTGTTCCTTGCTTTCGTGCAAAGACGTAAAAGGACGATGATGAAGAACTTGAGTATGCTTGTTGCTATCGCGACTGCATGCTCCTCACAGCCTAACCGGAGCCTCCTACATAAGATTCTATGCCTGACCATACGCAGCCTCGGCACAACCACCGGTGCTTCTTCGCACAACTGTTTTTCTGCAAGCGCCATCCCGTGCTATGTAATGGCTACAAAATGATTTTGGGCAACGATCAAACTCCGCGCAAGCTCGCGCGCGAACAGCTAGCCTCTCGGCAACGGCTGTTTTGGTCATCCTGAGCCTGACCGTATCTGGCAGCGGTGCCTCGACATTTCTACCTTACAACGGTCCCACGTCCCGAAGACATCAAAAGCACCGGGAATATTACCAGAAAGAGTAACAGGACGCTATGATAGAATTGCTTGCCGATGCTATACATTTAGGTGTTAATTCGTTCAGAAGAATTGTGTGTTAATTTTAGCGTGCTTTATGCTCTTGATATATTTGTAGCACGTCCCTTCTTCTCGTTAACATGCGGCATATCGCGATCGGTCGCTTTTAGGAGCCACAGCTTTAAGGAGTTTGCTGTGGGAGAGGAAAATTCTGATTGGTTGAGAAGCAATTATTTGTCTTAATTAAAAAAGAAAAAAAAAAGCAGCAGGGCACCCAGCAGCTCACTGCCGTACGTGCCAATGTGAAGCAAGTACTCACACGAAGTTCACTTTGTGGGAAGAAACAGAAACCAACTCGCACGTGAATGGCTGGAGGTCTCTAGCCACCAGAAGGACAAGGGCAGGAATGTGTCAGTGCACCTTCAGTTGCACTCCACCACAAGGAAGATGCGTTCCTGCGCGGAGCCTACAGCGCACGGGCAAGGAGAACAAAAATGAAAAATGCGCAACCGCCTCATAGGAAAAAAAAATTGAAAAGTGGCTTAAAGAAAAAAAATTGAATGACGCAATAAAAAAGAGAGAGAATATATTAATTACTAATAAAGAAAAAAAGAAAAGAGGAGCATATTACATTACATACATTGCATTACATTAATATTTTAATATCGATGACATACGTCAAAGTGACGTGATGTGGCAAAGACCTACAACATTGCTTGACTGCAAGCGACATGTTTTTATGCCAGTTGTAATTAACATAAATATTTGTATAATGCCGGGAACGGATATGGTGAATGCTTTTAATAGCTATTTTGTAAATGATACCACATCTCCTGTTTCTACTACTACTGTAAATAATGCACTTCAGTGCATGCCTTCACCCTTGCCTGATTCTATATTTCTTTTTCCCACCGATGTATCCGAAGTCTATAATATATTTATGAGCCCAAACAATAGTTGAAGTATTGATGCATACAACATGCAAATAAAACCAGCAAAGTATGTTCTATTTATCTTAGCACCATACCTAACTTATATATTCAATCTTGCAATTGAGTAAGGTGAGTTTCCTATCAAAATGCAGATTGCCAAAGTCAGTGTGTTACATAAGGGTGGTGATTTAAAGACTATTAACAGTTTTAGACCAATTTTTATACTTCCAGTGTTTTCTAAACCACTCGAAAAACTAGTTTCAAATAGTATTGTCTCTCATCTTGGGAAATACATTTTAATTACAAATTCTCAATTCGGTTTCCGTAACAGTTATTCCACTGAGTTAGCATTATTAAAACAAAAAGAAATAATGTCAAGAGCACTAGATAATCACTTATTAACAATCGGTATATATTTAGATTTCTTCTAAAGCCTTCGACACAATAAATGACGATGTCCTGATAGCAGAATTAGAATACTGTGGCATTCGTGGGAAAACATTAAGTTCGTTACAATTTTACTGACAGAATCGTACCCAGTTCGTGTCTATATTAAACTTTAAATCAGATATTCTCCAAAAATAACAAATGGTGTGCCCCAAGGCAGCATTTTAGGCCCCCTACTTTTATTCTTCATATTAAGGATATTGTAAATGTCAATCGTGATCTTAAGGTTGAATTACTTTATAAGAGGTGTCACAAAAGAAATTTACATGGCCTTTTTACCGCAAAATAAACTGGCTGTCGCCGAACGTTCATTTTCCGCACAAAGGTAGCTCTAGAGGTCACTGCAAGATGCCAGAGCGCCGATCCGATAACTTAATCAAAAGTTATAGGTGATTTTTGAAAAATTTTAATGGAAAAATGGCGGCCGACGGAGTTTTCGAACACATGGGGCTCTATGGCACCAGAAACCGAAAAACGGGCAAAAATGGGCTCCATTTTCCCATTGAAATTTTCAGAAAATCACTTATAACTTTTGACTAAGTTATCGGATCGGGCTGAAACTTTGGCATCTGGTTGTGACTTCTAGCTCTATCTTTGGGCAGAGAATAAGCGTTCGGCGATGCCTAGTTGATTTTTGCGGTAAAAAAGACCGTGTAAATTTTCTTTGTGACACCCTGTATATGCTGCTGACACTAGCGTCTTCGTTTCCGATAAAGATATCCGTACCTGTAGTAACTAAATGTAATAGCCTTCTTGATCGTGTAGAAAAATGGACAAAAGATAATCACCTTAAGTTAAATTCACAAAAAACCAAAGCCATGTTATTTAAAAAGTCAATATGCTCCCATTTCGATCCCAAACCCACTAATTTTGAACAATGAAGAAATTGAATTTGTCGACACTATTAAGACTTTGGGCGTTTGGTTAACAAATGGTATGTCTGGGAACATGGTGATTTGCTGACCAAATTTAAATCATTCTTACCTCGTTGTGTTAAGCTCCAACTTTGCAATCGCTTTGGTATATTCCCAACTTAATTATTGTCATCTGGTTTGGAAAAATACAACCAAAATAAATATAAATAAACTACATATTTTACAAAGAAAGCTGTGCAAGTGCTATTGCCAATGCTTCATACTATGATCATATTGAACCCTTTGTTCTCATTGTTTAATATAAAACCAATTTCAAATATTTATTGGTCCCGACTTCTTGTGGCGTGCGTGCAAGAAGTCTACGCAGTTTAAAAATAAAGTTTTTGAGGAATTATGTAACCTAGTCCTTTTCACTGCCTCATATCAACTCCGCTTTAAAGAAAAATGGGTTGTTTCACCATCACATACATTATACTATAACCACACGCTAAATTACCAATTGACTACTTTATTAAATGATTTATTTTAAAAAGGTG
>JAZHYW010013819.1:0-45801 GCA_037355805.1 Ixodes ricinus | reverse complement strand
GCCTAAGTCAGACATAGCGACCCATGCGTTTCTATGAATTGTGAAAAAAATTTTCTTCAATTTTTGTCTGCGTTTTGTAATCAATTTTAAACGCATTTTATGGCATGGAATAGTTACTTATGTTTTGATTAGAGCGGGAAACCACGAGAAACATATCTAATCAAATCAACACGCCTAGTAGACCTTCAATATCGAAGAGGCACGGACGTTGTATTGTTCTTCGATTTATAAAACGTTCACTGTAAACTAGCATGACTAGCTATTTGCTACCTCATATTACTTTTTAAAACATGAGAGTCACCACATAATTGATATATTATATGCAAATTCTTTCCCGGGAAACTGAACGCTAGGGTCTTGTCCACCGCACATCCAACGGATCAGCAGGGAATCGCCTTTCACTTCCGTAATACACAAAAGTGAAGACACAGAAACGGTCCGAAACACACGGAGAGATTGTCACGGAGAAGGGTGGAGTAATAAAAATATATAAATAAGAATAAAAATTACCCAACCCCGATCTTAACAAAAATTGCGTTAAAAAAAATAAAAGATTTAGGTTTTGAGTGGTGGCAAGGCGATAGGTCCAAGCCTGGTGGAGAGTCAGGCAAAGAAGTCAACAACACGTAAAGGTAAAACAAAACAAAACAAAAAAAATTAATCAAGGCGTGAAAATTCGAGCCGCACATGGCAAGAACAAAAACCACCTCCTCTTCCGAGGCATTCCCCTAAACGGGACACAACCAAATGCGTGCGAACACGCTCTCTACAGCACCGTCAGGCCGCTACGCCATGAAGAAATAAACCATACAAGTAAATAATGCTAACAAACAGTTGGTAACGAAACGTAAAAAAAGTTCAGCAGAACCGCACCCGAGAAACAAATGTCAGCAAGGCGAAAAAACACACACGAAGAAAAAAAAAAAGAGAAGAAGTCTTAACTGACCGACGCCGAGTCCAGTCCCACGACACTGAAGCCTAGCAGGATGATGGCGCCCAGATGGTGCTCGAATCTATTCTTCACTCTCTTCCGCACATCCGTCGGGGCTGTGCGGAACAAAGTGAAGAATAGTTTCGAGCAGCTGTGCGCGAGAAGGTAACCGAGACGTAACATGCCTCGAGCTTCATATCGGGAGAGGGAGCTTTTCGAGGTAGTTACTGCAGTTACTCAAACATTCTCTTTCCTCTTCCCTTTTTCAAAAGAACACGTCAGGCGGCGCTAACTTTTCATCTCGGAGAAGACCACTCTTAACAAACAGTTATAGCTGACAAGGAGGCTTCGACCCAACTAGTCTCCAGGCAGAATAAACACAAGTATATTCACCAACATGCTCGTTTCTATTGTTACTCTCCGGGCTTTGCTGTTTCCAAAAGAGATAATCCCTTTGGTGCTATCGGATCTCCACGGAGAGAGATATAGCGCGGTCGTTTCAAGAGATAGGGCGCTCGAAGCTTGGGCAAATACGCTGTATCGTTTCACGCGTGCACTGGATGACTGGTTTCAAAATTTTCCCAAATCCCTAACGAAACTGGCCTATCTTCGTGTGTGCGCCTGCGGTGGCTTTTGTCCCGCGCCGCCGGTTTTAGCGCGCACGCGGCAGTTGTTTTGGCCTGCAGAACTGTTGTTGACCGCCGATATTCTAAGGCCATGGTGTCCTCATCCTGCCAAGCGACACTTCCTTTCCTTTCCCTTCTGCAATACTCTGACTGACTGACTCCTACTGGGTGGCCGTCACTGTTCACCGCGTCAGCGCGACACATTCGTACCATTTCACTCCTCGTGACACAGGTGCGCTGCTCGCTTTACTGTCACGGGCCGTCCTATCTAACACAACGAGCGCGAAAGGTCGTGGTCATCTGCTGGTTCCCAAAAGGGCGGGACGTTCATATAGGCCAATGAAGGCCCCGAATCAATACGACGTCTGCCGATTTCTACACATTAAATATTTACGACGCCTTCTGGTCTGTTAAGAGAGTTGCTTTATCGTTTCGAACTCCTCCAATGTAGCTTGCCGCCTATAATAAAATTTAAACGATCAATGAATATAACAGGGTGGAACTACTGTATTTCAAGTTTATGTGGGAACGTTGAAAAAAGGCAAAAATATTTCCAAGTTTGTGAAGACGCGCAATTCGCAAGTCCGTTTCGAGCCGTAAAAGCACGTTTTGTACGTTATTGATGCCTAAATATAGAGCATACAAACAAAATACACACTTTCTCGACTTGCTTTTCGAGTAGACAACTATCATATCTACGTTATAAAATTAAAAAAATAGTGTTTTTTGAGAAAATTGATTTAAAATGTGGTACTTTTTGGTTTTAGCATAACATTAACGTAAACGTACCGCAAAGGAAATTTATACAATTGGGTGATTTCATAATATATATAAAAAGCGTGTTTTGGGCTCTCCATAGACGTAAAAAAGTATCGACGTAAGACAAGTAGATCGAAAGTATTTAATTGTCAAAGTTCATCAACAATTAACCGAGGGGGCGTTTTTGACGTGTTTATAGAAAAAAGACAAAGCGCCTAAAATTATTTTATGGCATTAGCGCCTTTTGACTGTGCTCACAGAGTGCTTGAAAAAAGTTAATATAATGTGGACTCAAGATCCACGGCGGGAGATCGAGCGAAACATCCGACCCACGACGGATGTGAAAAACACTGCTTTCCGCCGCGGCCTCTTTTAAAATTCGTAAGTCGAGAACAAAAATCCGACGAACTTGCGGTTTGTGGCTATACTCGCGTTTTTAGAGCCGACGCCATACCGTATATTTTTTTTAGCGAAATTAAAAATTTCATTATTTTTGCCTGCACGATTTGAGATGAAAATACCGATATATATATATACATATATATATACACACTCAAACCCGTTTAAAAAGAACAGCAGGAAATGCTACAATCAGTTCGATATAGCAAGTAGTTCGATATAGCAAAAAACATTTACAACGAACTTCCACGATGCGTTAGTTGTAAGGCGAGAGCTTCTTTATCTTTCTCATCTCTTCACTTCCGCCTTGTAACTAACGCGCTGGAAAAGTTTTTTTGTTTCTTTTTGATGCGTGCAGAGTTAGTTTTTTTAGCTTATTGCCCCTTTTGAATCGCTCCTTCGTGGGCAAACGCTTTGGGATGAAAAAATTTTTTTTTCTGTGCGTGTCGTGCAGAGTGTATTTTTTTAGCTTTCTCCCTTTTGAATCGCTTCTCTTCGCTCAATTTCGTTCGCAATTTGAGCTTCTAGAATTTTCTTTCTTTCGTACTTCTTTTTTCGGGGAAGGGACGGGATAGAAGACGAGTGTTTGCGCGTTTTTGGAAGCCTTCCCGGGGGAAACAGTTCGATATAGCCAATATGTTGTTCGTTCTAAAACATACTTTTTACATGCATTTTTATTTAAATGTTCCGTGAGTTCGATATCGACAATAATTCACTGTACTTGGGTTCGTTCTAAACGGGTTTCACTGTACATATATATATGAAACGAAAGTTGAGCTCCAGGAAAGGTCTTTACTTCACCAACATTTCAAGCGGGGGCCGCTTTTCTTCAAGGTGGAATGGTGTGTAAAATGTCCTCTTCTTGTTGACGTCCGTGTGGAAGAGGAATAGTGACTATGAAGAGTATTAAAAATATTCGGAACAGGAGCTACAAAACATCGTAAATCTTTGAAAATAGTAAGTATAAAAATATTACTTTGATATCAATTAAAACTAAATAAATTGATTTGCAGTATTTGCCGTAGTCTGTCACAGTTCTTAAGAACAATCACACCCGAGCAACCGGAGTGCACACAGAAGTAGCAATGAGGATGTGTTCGGAATGAACACAGCTTCGACAGCGGAGATCTAGACAGCGCAAGGGTGCTGTGGCGGTTTTTTATGAAGTATTTGTGTCATATTTTAATTATGGTTACGCGCCCAGGAATTTAACGCAGCGTAAGGATTGCCACGGGACGCACGCTCACGGGGATGTTCACGAGAGGCGTGGAATGAGGTCACCATGGCAGGCGCCTTTGGCGGAACAATGTGATAGACATGCTCGGCTAGCACAGCCCGTGCAGAACAAAAATAATCGTGTGGCTTCGGCCATACACAGACCGTCGCAGCTAAGTGAGTATACCTGGACTTGCGTTAATACGCTCAAGCAACCGAATTGAATTCGTGGATGAAAAAAGCCTCCTGCAATTCTCTATCGTGATCAGCGCAATGCGGGCACAATCCATTGAACCCGAATCTACATCTACGAGTGCCTCAGCCGCGCGAAGGAGCCTCGACGATCCGGCTCCAAGTATCCCGGAGCCTGCTCCCCGGACACCGGCCAGGGTAATCGAGTCTGAGCCCATGAGTGCTCCAGCGCAGAGCCCTCTTCTTTCAGTTCGCGGGCTCCTTCGGGTCCAGGCGTTGCCCTATCTTTGGAAGAATTTCCCTGCCTGCCTCCATCTCCATCCCAGCCAAAGTCAGGTGTCCATTCTGGTCCGGACAACTGACCCGACGTCCCGTCACCGCTACAATCTGCGGAGTTCGTTCTGACTCGCTGGGACAACAGGTACTATCACCCTCGAGCAACATCATTCGAAATGTTTTATGGAGGCACGTAAAATTATAGATAAGAAAATACGATTTCATTTTCATGCTCTAACACTACGTAGCTATCTTAATTGTGGCAAGGCGCAAAGGGGTTAAGCTTAAATTTGACTCCATCCATGAATACTCTTAACGAAGGAGAAATGAATGAGTGGAATAACGTCTTAAAGCAGCATCTCTTGATTTAGTTAATGTTATTGTCAAACATATTGAACGACGCGCCGGTGACCTAGCTGTCACAGAGTTTAGTTACAAGTCCAGCGAATTATTATCTCACACCGAAAAAAACACGCCTGAAGAGTACGAACGAAAAAGACTAAATAAAATTAACTTAAAAAACAAAACAAAAAAAACGTTGGCACGCGATAATGTGGTAGGATCACCGGCTGCTCCCTCTAACACTGTCACTCGCCGTAATGACATGATTAACATCTCAGATGACCATACTATCATTGAGCCCCGTCCACAATTCAGCACCTCGAACCAACCACAACGAAGCACACGAGTTGCACCTACTGAGCGCTCATCTAGCGAAAAAACAAGCATCCAATCGCTGAATATTGTAAATTTGTCCAGTGTTACTCTATCCGCCACAAAACTCTCATTGTGTTCCAGAGACCTCAGCTTCTGCCCGACGTCAGCAGAATTCAATGATTTCCAAATATACAAGGATCTCGATAATTTCAATAGAAACCTGAGGCTCAGAAAGTATTTCCACGATGATCCGCAAGACACCAAAGAGCGCATTCCTAAAACTTACGATAAATCATGGACCCCAAAAGAGCAGCGCGACAAGTACCTCGATTTGTACATCAAATCGCTACAGCGTGATGTAATCAGAAGCCATAAACATTGAAAATGTCTACATCACAATCTCACCCCTGCTGAACGCATCACTATGCGTGAACTCAGCTCAAGAGATGAAATTATTATTAAACCTGCTGATAAAGGAGGAGCCATAGTCTTTACGGATAAGCAACACTATCTAGATGAGGGATTTCGACAGCTAATGAACGAACTGTTTTACAAAAAACTTTTGAAGATCCGACAAAAAATTCACTAAACTAATAACGGAAGCTTTGAACTTAATCCTTGATAATGAGACATTTCGGAGGATGTGCATAAAGCAATGAAGCCGGCTTATTCAAAGGCTGGCCGCTTTTATACAGTACCCGAAATTTACAGACAAGGAAATCTATGACGACCAATTGTATCCGGAATAGTAACGGTGACAGAGAGAATTTCTAGCTTTGTAGATTTCCTTACAATGAACCTTCCTCCTACGATGCCATTTTACACAAAGGTCACAAACCACATTCTCCAAGCAATAACAAAACTTGTAATTCCAACTGACGCAATCCTGGTCACCGAGGATGTTGCGTCTCTAGGTACAAACATCCCTCACCAGGATGGCATTGAAGCAGTAATCAAGGCGTATAACAATGGCCCTCCCACAATTCGTGTCAATGACGATGTCCTCGCAATACTTATCAGGTTAGTTTTAGAATATAACTTCGAATTTGAAGGAAGACACTTTTACAGACTCGGGGAACTGCAATGGGCACAAAGATGGCCCCTAACTATGCAAATGTTTTTTATGGCCGATCCAGAGTCACGCTTCTTGTCTAGTCGCTCTCTGCAACCCCTCTTCTATAAGCGCTACATCGATTATATATTTATGGTACAGGCACACGGGGAGTCAACACTCACAGACTTTCTTCGGGACTTCAACGGTCTTCTCTCCAGTATTATGTTTTCGCATAGTTATTCTAAAACGAGCATTGATTTTCTTGACGTGACAGTAGAGATCAGCGGGAATGCTCTTTCAACAAAACTCTTCAGGAAGCCGACGGACCGTCAACACTACCTGCACTTGAAGAGCTCCCACCCTAAACATTGCAATACAAGTATTCCCTTTTCTCAAGCTCATAGATGCTGGAGAATATGCTATGATTTAGATTAATTCAAACGCAACGCCAGCAATCTGAATCTTTTGCTATCTAAGCAGAATTATCCACCAACCATTGTCGATAAGGCCATTGAAAGAGCACGAGCTCTCCACCTGAGAAAAAATTATTAATCAACCCCAAACCGAAATGTCACAAAACCAGCACGCAAACCTGGAGGTTACATATTCAGCCCGCCTTCCAAATCTAAACAATATCATTAGGAAACATCACAGTATTTTGCAGCAAAGCGATAAACTACGCACCCTTTTTCCGGTATCACCACGCGTGGTCTATCGACGAGGTAGAAACTTTAGGGAGATCTTGGTGCACTAAAAAATAGGACTTCAGACATTTCTGGTTGTAGACCTTGCCAGATGCCCAGGTGTGCGATTTGTGAATATGTAGAAACCACCAACCTTGTCACAAGCGTTAACTCTGACTTTTCTTTCAAAATCACTGGAAACATCAACTGTGGTGCGTGTAACGTTATTTATCTTTTACGCTGTAAACTATGTAAAATGGATTATATAGGACAAACCAGTACTTCATTTCGGATGCGCTTTAATAATCACAAGTCTCACGTCAAGTCTATAACCCTTGCTCCCGTTCTCAAAACATATGAATCTTTAAGAGCATAGCATTGAAAAAAATAGGTATCATCCTCCTTGTATCTGGATTTAGCTCTGATCACGATAGAGAATTGAAGGAGGTTTCTTTCTTTCCCAAATTCAATTCAGTTGCTTATGGTATTAACGCAAGTCCAGGCGTACTCACTTGGCTGCTGCCACGGCCTGTGTAGGGCCGAAGCCACACAATTATTTTGGTTCTGCACGGACTGTGCTAGCCGAGCGCGTCTATGTGCCTGCGCATTTACAAAAATGGGGTTTTTGAGAAAATCGACTTCAAACTTTCAACATTTGTTATTTCTTACAACGTTTACGTGAAGGTAGCGGAGCGGCTAGTCAACAGATCATGATGATATTATTATATCTATAATGGGCTTGCTTTGGGCTTTCTGTAGAGCCAAAGAAAGAAAATTTACCTTAAGTACAGACAAAGTAATAACCTGTCAAAGTTGACCAAAAAGCGACCGGAGTGACAAGTTTGACATTTTTTTTAGAAAACAATCAAATTTCTAAAAATATTTGAATACGTCAAGGTATCTTTATAATACCTATTAAATGAGGGGAAAAAGTTAAAAAGGTGTAGGAAGAACACTAGCGCCAGCAGAGGGTGTCAAACACGCGACCTGCGACGGCAGGCAAAAACACTAGTTTCTGCCACTGCGGCTTCTACGCTTCGTAACTCGAGAACAAAAATCTGGGGAACATGCGGTTTGCGCCCTCCTTCATTTGAGTAATGCCCCCAAAACATATATTTTTTTCGTGAAAATTAAAAATTAGACCCTTTTAGCCTGCACGGTTCGAGATGAAACCACCCATATATGTATGTATGTATATACATATACACATACCTATATATATATATATATATATATATATATATATATATATATATATATATATATATATCACAAGTAAAATTGAGGCTTTTTTGACAGTTCCAAATAAATATACGACCGTAGTCATTCTGCGTTTTGCTCAATGTCTTTATAGTTAAATCATAAAAAAACGAAATGACCTTGAAGGCAACTAAGCTAGTATGACAAAGTCTCTGTAAGTGTAACCTGTTACTTTTATTTTTAAGCAACTGTAACTGTAGTTTAAGTACAATTTTAACAAACAGTCTGTAGCTGTAACGAATTACTTTTAAAGGTAACTTGCCTGACACAGAATTTACATTTACGATAGTTCTGAAAGATTAGAGCAGAGGTGCGATGATATCATCATGTTTGGATATTTGGCAGCATTTCTCTTTAATATGTGAAATTCTTGTTAAGTTTTTGAGAGTGATTTCGTGACAGTAATTTATGTGCTCATAAAAGAATGTGTTGTATAGAAGAAGTTTATATGTAGTAGGTAACATTTGACGATGTATATAGGTTAAGCCTATAATGCTTCATAGTTTTGACGCGTCGTAATTTGTATGGTTGTCCCAGGTCATCCGTTCCGAAAATAACACGCCAAGCGCTTTAAAAACGTTGACTATCTTTCTTTTTAGTTGCACAACCTGATATCTTCATCCATACTGTGAGACTGTGGATGATTCATGAATTTATTGCACTGATTGAAGTTGGATCAGCATGGTATTTGCAGGACTGTTCGAAGAAGCGTTTCGCCAAATACGAGATGCACGGACCTCTCTCATGAGACCCCTTCTTTCTTCCTAAAAGTCACCTTCCCGTACGAAAAAGCCGGTCCTCTGGCCATATACGCTGTGAGGTTTGACTGTGATAGGGTTTCTGCAATGCGACGGGGACAATATCAATAGCTTTACTGCGGTTGTAGCGTAGTGGGAGTACGGGTGTTATCAATATTTCATGGATGAAATCTGACGTCAGGTTCGGAAAAGGACTCAAAAGCGTTTTTGCACCTTTTCGCATCTTCTGAGGTGGCGGGTGTTTATCCATAGAGGAATTTCGTCACCAATTTTGTAGTAGGCTGGATTGTGGTGCTCGGCGTGGCGAATCATTCGTTTTTGGTATAATGCCATGTTGCGAATATGGGACAGTTTCCGTTCTCCTTTGGCGCGTTAGAGAATCTCTTGGGCATGTGTTCCGAGAGAAGAGTCGTCGAGGAAACAAACGGCAAAAATAAAGACCCGATGGTTGTTGCCATCTGCACTATACATGAAAATCATGTAGCTACATTGATTCAAGTGTTCTGCCATTCTATTTGTTTGGAGGTGATAGGCAGTCGTAATGTGGTGAATTGTGCTGGAAAGATGGCAGATTTCTTGAAGTAGGTTTGCAACAAATGGTGTACCGCGATCCGTGATGATGGAGTGGGGTGCACCATGTCTGGGAAGGATGGAGTGAAGAAAGAAATCGGCTGCATATCGGGCCGTGGCAGTTGGGACCGCTTTCGTTTTGGCGTACAGTGTTAAGTAGTCGATGGCCACAATTATCCATCGATTCTTTGTTTTTCACTCGGGGAGGTGCCGAGAAAGCCAATTACTACGCGACCAAATGAGTTCATTGGTGGATAAATGGGCTGTAAAAGTTAAGGAGCTGTCGTTGTGGGTCCTTTAAGTTGGGTTAACATGCGTGACATGCGCGGATACATTCGTTTTGTATGGCGTATGCCGATCAACAAAAAAACAATTATCTCGAATTTGGAAGTACGTTTTCGAATATCCGAGGTGACCTGATGTGCGTTCGTTGTGATTAACCTCAATAATTTGTTTTGTAGGTGTCGCGGCATAACCACATGCCATAGATATCCTTGGGGGTCGTGTTAGGTCTATAAAGGGCGTCATTACGAAAAGTGAATAGGCGGGGTCGCTGTTTAGTACGTTCAGTGCAAGAGGTTGTTAGTCCTTGCAAAATCTTAATTAGCGGCTTCACGGACTTGTCAGAATACTGCGCTTCATATATACTGATGTTACCAAGGGTTCCTGTAGTATCTGGTGTACGTACCTGCCGGGGAAATAAAGCACCGCTGGGAAGAGGAAATTCATATAAGCTGTGGGCATCCAGGTGTCGTTCACCTGATTTATAGACGACCGTGAAAAGTCTTGCATCTTTAATCACCAAAGTCCAAGACGCCTCGAGGGTTCTCTGGCTAGTCAACCAACAAATTGCGTGGTGGTCAGTTGCGATACGAGAGCTTGACCCATACAAGTATGGGCGAAACTTGTAAACAGCCGAGATGATTGCAAGGTCCTCGTTTTCTTTAGCTGAAAAGTTACGTTCACCTTTGGTTAGTGTAGGACTTGCGTATGCAATGACACTTTGATGGCCGTTGTGGGTTTGAGCAAGAACAGCGCCTATTCAGTGTCCACTGGCATCAGTCCAAAATTCGGTGTCGTAACCTTCGACGAAGCGGCTAACGACTGGAGCAGAGGCCAGTGCAGTCTTGAGTCTTTGAGAGGAGGTGTGCTGTGGTAAACCCCATTTGAAAGAAATGCCATTGCATAGCGATTTATTGGGGGGGGGGGGGGGCAATAAGGAAAGACCCACGAATAAATATAATGAAATATTAAAACAGGCCTGGAAAGATTAGAAAATTCTTGATATTTCCGACACGGCCCGTATCTTGTCAGGGTCTGTTTGCAGTCCATTGGCACTGAATAAGTGACCGAGCACTTTGATTTGCTTAGCGGCAAAGAAACATTCTTTGAGTTTAGTCGCAGGCCTGCTGTACGGACGCACTGAAGGAATGTTTGACGTCGAGATGAGTGGTCATCAAAGGAGGAAGAGAAGGCAACAATGTCGTCGAGATAACAGAGGCAGATATTTCAAGTTTAACCACGAAGTAGAGCATCTATTATTCGCTTAAATGTTGCAGGCGCATTACACAGTCCGAAGGGCATAACGTTGAAGTGGTAAAGGGCGTGAGGTGTTATAAATGCAGGTTTAGGTCGCTCAGCGGTAGCTAGCGAGACATACCAATAGCAGCTTCGGAGGTCCAATGATGAAAAGTAAGACGAGCTTTACGGTGTCGAGGGTATCAACTATCCGGGGCAGTAGATCGACATATTTTCTAGTGATGTTGTTGAGGCGTCTATATTGGACATAGAAGCGCCAGGCGCCATCTTTCTATTTGACAAGGACGACAGGGGACGACCAGGGATTACACGAGGGTTAAATCTCCTTTTTTACACCATTCGAGCAATGTGCTCGAATCGCTCGTAGTTTGGAAATAGAGATTCGGTATCTCCTTGTTCGGACCGGTGGTATGGTGAATAACCGGTATCAGTACGGTGTTCGACAAGCGTTGTTTGGGTTAGCACATTTCTAGTATAGTCAAAAACGTCTTCGAGAAAGGCAAGAAGTGTTCGCAACTGTTGACGTTCGATCTTTACCAGATTTGATTCCACAATCTTCTGTGCCCGCTCAGTAAAGTGGTTTGTGCTCGTAGGCGTCATAGACGCGGCTGCGGGAAGCGTACAAAAAGCTTGCCTTCGGCATGCGTCTGGAGGGCGGCGACGCGGCTATCTCGGGGAAGTACCTGGGGCTGTGTCGAAATGTTGGTCATCCAGGTGTGACATTCGTTGTTTGCGACGGTAGTCCAGGAATATGAAACGATGATTCCTTTTTTGTAAAAGAGTTGTTAATAGGTTCCATTAGACCAAAATACCCTTGTAGTCGGTTCGTCACGACGAGAGTTGCAGCAGCGGCCGACCGAGGCTGGAGGAGAAATCATCGTCGATTTGAAGACATACGGCAAGGGGCGCATCGGGGCGGGAAGGGATGTCGTTTATACAGTCGAGGTTAATTTCACGGTTAGCACAGCCAACGAAGGCAGAATTTGAAGGGGTGTAGGAAAAAATGTCCCCGGAAAATATGTCTCAAAAAAAAGTCCCCGGAAACAATGTCCCCGGAAAAAAGGGCCCCAGGTGGAAAGTAGGAAAAAATGTCCGCAAAGGATTCTCTACCTTTGTGGTTTCCCTGATTCTCATGGCCGTTGGGCGGTCCGGTCCTATTTCCTTGGGAAAAAAGGCAGCCTGTGGCAAGTAGAAAAAAGCGGCCCCAACAAATAAGGAAATATACGATTCCGCGAGGTACACATCGCGACACTCTTAGTGCGAACACGACATCCGTGCGTTTTCACATTTTACTTAGAAAGAGTATTAGTAGGAACGAAATTTTACCGTGTAAGTAATATCCCAAATAAGCACTTTAAGTACCTAGAATAACTTTGATGACAATTAACCTTTCGTTAGGACGAGATGCCCTCTTTGACCAGCTCACCTATGACCAGTTTTCCTCTGACAAGTTGGCTGTGACAAGTGGGCCTGTTCCCGTTTAATATACACCAGCTTGTTCGCGCTTCAATATTTATTTCATACAAAAGCTCTTGTTTTATTTGTGCTTATTTTTAGCGCATTATATGTAGTCCATATTGGTATGTATAGAAGGGTGTCATTCGCATTTGCACTTAGTTCGCAAAGGACATTTAAAAGAAACATATATTGTGGTTCCATCTCTATCAACATCGTATTTACTCGAGCAGTAACCGCAGTGTTTATGAAGAAAATCTGAGTGTTCGCTTTTACGCGGAGCACGTAGATTGCCTATCACCTCGATCGACAGCATGATTCCAGTGGTTTACAGGACAGAGGTAACGTCTTCGCACGAAGATACCATTTGTGAAGGTAGCATTTGCATGGAGACTTGTGTTCTTGATCTAGCTATTCGCTATGCTATTTATGCGTAACGCGATGATTGGCTCTATATGTGCTTTGCGGGAAAGTAAACACAAGGGCCTTCTTTATAAATAGTGCGGCTATTACTCGAGTAAATACGGTAACACATTTTTCAGTTTTATCTATGTTTATGACATCGTTCAAATACATATAAAAAAAAACGGACTGAGAGTGCCTCCTTGAAGCACACTTGATAAAATTGGTTTTAGGTCGGCAGAATGATTATCTACATTCAGTGACAGGTTAATAGTGCAGGTGGAACCTCGCCCCACCTCTTTCCACTTTAACAGAGCGAACGCTGGAAAGGAGGTCGCCTCCTCTCCAGCGTTCACTCTTTTGAAGTGGAAAGGGGTGGGAGGAGTTTCGCCCGAATTTTTTTCTCGTAATCGATTAGAGTTACACAAATTGTTTCCGACTGCGTAAACACGACGTCAAGAGCATCGACGCATTTCTGCGAAAGCCATACCTTTTAAAATTTCCTTTAAAAAACTCTTCTTTAACAATCAGATATGCCAAGAGTTAATTCTTTGTTTTCAAGCGAGTTTAGATAATTTATTTCTACTCCAATGACGCGCCTTCTGTTGAAAGATGTTTCCAAAAACCAAATTGTGCGGCATTAAGAATAGAATGTTTATCGCTTGAATTTGTCATTCTGGAAAGAGTGACCTGTTCCGGCGAAACCTCAGGTTTCGCTGGCAACGTTTCTTATATATTTTTTTTCTTTTTCTACCCTACGGCCCTGTCTATTGCAGTCCACTTCTTCCGTCTCATCATGGCATGAAGCAGCAGAACCATGAGACATACCGATAAAAAAGTTTAAATCACTTGATGTTTTGTTATGTTGTTCTTTTCTTTTCTATAATTTTACTTGTTCTACGCTTACCGGCTGGATCGAGAGCGTCCCAATCATCTCACAGCTGGCACTCTGAAACACTCCGTCTTTTTTATTTTAATTTATGTTTTGTAACCGTTAGGGATATCTCAAGGTTGAAAATGAAACGGTTGTTTCATAACGGTATATGACGCCACTACGTAAAAAGTTTAAAACAAATTAACAAAAAACGAATATACTTCGGTGCCTGAATCTGATAAAAAAACATATATGAAATGCTTTGAGGCATTTCTAGGGTCAGAAATAGAATATTTTTTCTTATATCGCTCTGATTTGCTCATGAAGACTTCGCTTTCAATAATCTTGCTGCCTATCCTCCTTGCCCTGGGCTCATCAGCGTCAGAGTCACCTACCCAAAATTACATTCATGTAGGTGGGGGATTTGGTAAGCGAGCTCTATTATTCTGAACCTTTGAATCTCACTACTCGTTTAGGTTACTAAAACCGCGACCGGAATCGGAAATTCAAACTATACCGTGTCTCATCCTACGATGGACTAAAGACCAAAGCCACGGAGCGCCAGGTCCAATCACGTTCCACGCTATACTATGATACGCTTAACATTGATTAGGGGTGGACGAATAATGCTCGAATCCAAAAGCGCCGCGTCATTTCTATAGCTTCGACGCTGCAAAGAGCCTGTATGAGGTGGCTTTCTTTGCGATCTAAAATTGTTGAGTCACTCAGTGCTCTTCGATTCCAACCACTGTCCACCGGACCCCTCATCAGTGATCCGACACGCGGGCGCCGATACGTGCATCGAAGCGAAATACCCCACAATTTCTAAGTGGCTCGTGATTGGATCCGGCGTTCCGTAGCTTTTGCCTTTAGTCCATCGTAGGGTGAGACGAAGTATAGCTCTCGATTTTGAAGCTGCTAGACTCAGTGCGACCTTAGTGTTTGTTTTTGACTGCACGAACAGTCTGTTTTTTACGTAACTTTCTATTGTGCCAAACGGTTGGTTAGTATTGTGTTTTCACAAAAGTAAACGTAATTGAGCGCTGAATAAGTGGTTGTGCTAGTTACCGTTTGTTTGAGCAATGATGTTCACATTCCAGTCTTTGACAATAGACCTGAAACATAGATATGTTCCAAGTCATGCACGTCACTCTTTGAAATAACGATCTGGAGATGTCCGAAAACATACCGGGTTGAAAATGATCAGTGCATTGTTCTTTTATTGTTTTGCGAGATACCCTGAGAAATTAACGAAAACTTCTCGTGGGCCAGTACCACATGGCAGCTTATTTGTCTGTGCGTAAGCGCCCCCGATATAACTAAAAATGAGCTTGTGGAGATCATGAATGTGTTCACGTCAATGTTATGGCTGCTACCTTAATGCAATTTTGCTCATGCGAAAATTTCCCATGTTAATAGGTCCGTTTTTTGGCAATTCACTCCTCAAATTGTTTTTATATCAGGTTTGTCCAGGAATTAAAAAGCATGAAAAATATACCGAGAGTTTCAGGAAAGGAAAAACTATATATTTGGAATAGCAGCTGCAAAATATAAAAAAATTAGATTTGACGCTGATAGTATGACTTCCGTCACAGCCGCAAGTGGAACCTATAACTGCAGCGTTTGATTCTGGAAGGAACCGGGACCATTCTACGTCGATCAGTGACGAAAGTTTTACCTAAATGTACGAAGCCATTCAACCCTCAATAAAGGGCCTGCATTCATTCTAAAGATTGCTTGATGTTCTCTAAGTAGGGAGCTTTATTAATCGTTCTTTGCAAATTGGAAAGCTTCAATCGATCTTCGGTGTATTTTTTGTTTAACATTCGAAAGGGTGTTTGTATGTTCCTCCTAGTCAAGATGGCAAAAGTGCAATTCCGCTCAGCGGTTTAAAGCGGTCTAAAGCGTGAAGAGTCATATTAAATTCGTGAAGGAATCACGTGTGCTGACTGAAAGCTGTATGTGTACGGACTGTGTTGGGTATGAGCACGCTAACAATGATTAAATAAGACTATGACAGACGACGTACTATCACGGCCAATATGAGGAGTATGCTGTCCAACGCGTTTTGCTACTATTAACGCGTCCATAACGGACTTTGCAACCCACGTGACGTTCACACGGAAGAGGAGGGGGGTGCAAACCCGTTGGTGTGGCTTTGCCTTTTTGACGTTCATCTGGAACGTCCAGTTAATTATCGTTAGTTGTCGTTTACGCACAACTTCGCCACAGCAGGCCTTTAGCTATCTCTGCTTTTAATAGTTTCATCACTCGCCACGGCGCATATTATTCTTTGATCAGTCTTAAATAATATTACTGTGCTTAGGACAGTACAGTTATGAAAGTACACCTATGTAGACTAAGAACATTTTGTACTTACTCTAGATAGGTGATTTGACCCTACAGGCCTCAGCGTTGAAATGCAAAAGTTAGTATTAGCGGTACTCTGAGGGGTATCAGAAGTTCTAATAGAGCGACAGGAAAAATATATAGTTACAAAATTTAAGTTCTTCCCACTTTAGGTATGTTCTTCAAGAGAATCTGGAGTCATAGAGCAAAATATAGCTCCTACGAAGCAGATTGACGCAAGTCTTCGATCCGCGTGTTTCGCCGATAACATGGCCGATAGAGCAGCTCGGCGCAAGTCACGTGGTGCTCAGGGTTCCAAGAGGCGGCCCGCCCTATAGGAGAAAACATGGAGATCGACGCAACACGGCTGATTAAAACATTAATGCCGAGTTTAGAATTTTCTAAACTAGTCTATCGTAAAGTTGGTAACGTACTAAACATTTTACCAAATATTTCATAATTTTGGACACGCGTGAAAATTATTGAGAAAGCAATTTCGAAGGAACGGTGTTTGAAGTAGACAATTTTTATACGCAGGGGCGATGGAATTTTTGGGTTGGCCGGAGTGGACCATGCGAATGGAGCGACGTTTTTCCGCGCGTTTTCGGAACAGCGTAAAAGAACGTCTAATCACGCAGTTGTTTTTAAATATTTATAGCTGTTTTTGAGCGATCGTACTCCACTGCGCAGAATCATCTGCTGCATAATGCCGCTAAAACAATAAAAACAATTTTTGCGTGGCACACAACTTAGCCCACGCTATTGTAAAATGTTCATTTTTCATGTCAAAAACTATTGTCGTTCGGTAGATCCCCAAAATATCGAAGAAATCACGATTGTCTTGCGTTCCCCATGCATTTGTGATTAGAGTTCGAACCTCCGGACGTTCACCGCTAGTTGTCGAGCGATGTCGTTCTTCATTGCACTGCTCTGCTCGAAAGAAGCTATATACGTTGGCTCTATGGAGGCACTGTTCCAATCAGTCTGTATTGCAGTAGTTTAGGACAAATAACATATTTTTTGTCAAAGACAGCCAACCTGCGCGTGTGTGTGTGTGTGTGTGTGTATGTGTGTGTGTGTGTGTGTGTGTGTGTGCGTGTGCGTGCGTGCGTGTGCGTGCGTGCGTGCGTGCGTGCGTGCGTGCGTGCGTGTGTGCGTGCGTGCGTGTGTGCGTGTGCGTGTACGTGTCCGTGTGCGTGTGTGTGTGTGTGAGAGAGCGAGCCTCGTACATCTTGTCCGGAAAACGAGTGCTGCGTTATCGTTCGGCGAAGTCTCCTTTTCAGTCGTACGCTCTGTGACCAATAAATGGTGACCGCCAATGTTGCTTCATGGGGTTTTTGGGAAGTGCCTATTTTTAGCGTATCCGATACTACAAAATGAAGTAGTCACACTCTCTTTTCATTTATTGTGGCCTTCCACGGTATGCCCGAACCCTCTGCACAACTGATAAGTGTGCATGCTTTTACAATAAAACACATAAATTTCCTTTAAATAAGTGGCATTTGAAAATGACTTTTGTATTGCTTAAAAAAATGTATCTATTTTCTAATATATTCCCTGGTAACATACTTCTCAAGAACGCATGTCAGTTAATTATGCCCTTCTCTTTAACTTTTGTCCATAAGACCACATTTGGGGAAATATAAATGATGTATAAAAAAATATCTGGGAGAGCTGTATGGGTTTTTATATTAAATGTATTAGTTACCAAGCAAAAAAAAAGGTAATATTGTCTCTTGGAATGTCGATTTATTGCACCTGTTTTAGTGTTTTAGTCAATCTGCGTTAGTTTCACTAGAAGCATCATGGTAAATTATTATTTGCTGAAAACAAAACTGAGCAGACTCTACTCAAAATGTTATAGCCTTTGAATTTACAAGAAAAAAAGAAGCATAATAACTGCTTCGAAAATATACGAAAAAGAAAAAAACGAACATGTAACAAAAACAAAATAGTGCTTTACTCGTTGGTGATTGACATCCCCTTTGTAGTGCGCTCTCACGCAGTTAAGGAAAATCAGGTTGCGTCACTGTGGACCTTGCCATGTAAACCGAGCCTGAAAATCTATGCCTGCACATAGAAAGCTCAAACTTTCAGCGATTGTGCATTGATGAGGAGCATTCAGTTAAATTTTTTACGGTATTTTCCTCTAAAATGTTGGACCAACAAATTCGAAAGGTCAACAGCTTGGATATCCGTGGACGATTGAATAGGTTTTATTTGTGAATCGTCATAACCAGATGTTTTGCGGTATTTATAAATTCATAACTATGTAAACATCCGAAACACTTTTTCATTTGTAATTGACAATATCGCTATTTTGATGAAATCAAATCAAACCAGCTTATTTTCCACTGCAAAAATACATTTGGGCGACAAGGGCGTTGAAAAAAGCTGCAACGATAGCAGCTTGATCTGGACTGCCGGTTAATTGAATTATAGCTGACACACAAACTACAAGCGAGACTCCGAACGCACAAAGCTCAAATCCACCTGGTGAGTTTTTCTTTTTTTAATGGAGCGATGCGGTCTACTGTGCTGAAACAAACATGCTCTTCACCCTTCTATAAACGCAATCTGAAACTTTTTTTTACATTGGCTCAGTTGGCGATATATCTCGTATTCATCCCACTTTGCCTCATTGAGCTTCAAAGTCAAAGCAATGCTATATTTTATTTTTGTAATATAACGTGCAGTTATTTGAATCTTGTAGGAAAACAATGTATGCCCGAAATATTTCTCACGATTCATGGCGCTTTTGGAATTTTGTTTATCTAGTAACTGTTCATTGCGTATATCACCGACTTGTAAGACGCTTGAATAGTAGTAGCCTTTCCTGTAGGTCCTCTCGGCTTATATATTGCTCCTCCTTTCTCCTGTTTATTTTTTTATCTTTGTGGTTCCGTATCGGAATCTCTTCTTTCTAACACTTATGCACACTGGCATACAATCCATCTATTTGCTATGGCTTAGACACAGATCCCAGAAAAAAAGAAACAACACATTACATACGTCACTATAGCTAGTCGGCGATTTCAGCTGTACAATATTATTAATCAGCACTCACTGCAGCTTGTTTCTGACAACTAAGATTCATATATGTCGACAGAGAGACCGACGCACATAGCATATCATTTACGAGCTTGTGATTTCATTATTGCAGAAAGCAAAATGATGGGTAAGCCATTCTTTTTATATTTTTTGTAAGCTCGAAAATAGTGAGTAACGAGCAAAGCCTTGCAGAATGAGTCGCAGCCGGATACTGCAACATCAGTGACACCAGGGGACACCTGGGGATCTATGCGAAGCCATGACAAAACTGACATGCAATTCCTTTGCAGCAATATTCGTAAAAATCCACTTACGAATGGGGCTTTTTTGTGTCGCCAGCGACGTCGTACACCTTTCCACGTGCAACCTCAGCTGAATAGAGGCTCTAGACTAAAAAAGAAAAAAAAATAGCGCTCGCTTTGAAGCCACTACTGTAGTAGTTAAAAGTGTTACTTTCCTGCCACTCGTCGAGGTACATTCAACTGAGATTCAAGTTAGCGACTCCACGTTTCTTCGATCACGCTTCGAAAAATGTAAGTTTATTAGCAGATCATATTCAATAAAAAATAAAGTTACGCACTTACTTTTCGAGGTTGTAGCTCTATAATTACTAAGTTTTTAGGAAAATTGGGTGTGTTCTCATTAACGTCTAATTTTTCGGATTCGTGGTTTGGCGTTATTCTCGCTAACTCCCCGATATGATTGACTGCGGCACGATGATACGATGACTGGGACCCTGTCATGCTCTGCATTCGTTAAGCTGCAGTTGGTTACGCTGACATCTCGATTAGAGTGTCCACCCCGTACTATGAACGGATTTGGTACTGTAACTTACGCTTGTTCTGCAACAATCTTGATCACACTTATGGGCGACGGGATGTTGTCGTCCCATGTGATGAATGCTGTAAATCATCAAAAAAGAACGATGTCGATATATGCAATATTTAATTACCCCCTCGACGGGATCGTTATCTGGGAAATTTCGAGAATCAGTATAGAAAATCGATAAACAATGGTCACAAACAGCTTATGAAAGGCATTGCATGTTGAGTCTCGAGCATATTGTTCTCGCTTTTTCCGCCAATGTGAATAAGGGATTGCCCGCAAGGACTCCAGAGAACTAAATTATGAAGCAAGACGTTTCAGCTTAATAAGCCCAGCCTTCGTTTCATATGATGCCATGGCTTCTGCCTCGATGTAATCCTGATAGTCATATTTTAAAAAATGTATTTTGTGAGATCGTAAGCTCAGGCGATTTAGTAAACGTTGAAATGACGAAAATCACACAAAACGTGACCAAAGGCACAAAAGGCAAAGGAACATAAAACACATCCAGGAGCCTACTCACAACCCTGGTATAATAGGTGATGAAAACTTAGATATTTATTCATTACAGATGGCGCCGGTTCAGGGGGAATACAGTTTAGTCATCATCAAACGATCGGAAAAAAGCCACTTATTTCACTCAAATTCACCAATTGGGCAGGTACCTTATTTATATGTGGTTCGACGCTACACGGGCGCTGCACCCACTTTGGGCTGCCAAGTTGACCAGAAAATGGGGATAGCGAAGGGAAGAGAAGAGACGACAGAAGAAGAGCCCCATGTATAAACAATAAAATATAATAAGGTAGAAAGCTAGGCGAGTTGGGAAAAGTTCAGACATATCTCCACTTGGTGCCAGCGTCACCTGTCATGAATGAAACTTCCTTCAGGATTTTTTTCTTCACTTATGGTGAATTCCACTCGTAGATCCGGAGCGCTTTCTAAAATCCGCGAGGGAGGCAAAATTCCGCTCCGTGGGACACACTCCGAATCGACGAGCGGAAGATGAACTCGCCTTTTTGGAGCGACCCCTCCCCCGCTCCCACCGCTCCCCCTTGGCCGTTCAAGATGGCCGCTGCTCGAACTTGACGAGCCCCCAACGCTTAGCCGACTGATCTTTCCGACGACCAGTGACAACTGTCATTGCTTAGCTGCAGAAATACCACGCGACACAGGACGGGCGAAAATATCCACTCCACGGAGCCCATGTCACAAATAACGAGGAAGACGTCCGCATTCGCCACCGTCACATACCTTTCGGCCGCCTCGAAGCGGCGGGGCACGCACAGCGATTGCCATCGGTGGAGTTCAAATTGCTGATACGACTTTAATAAACACAGAGGTAACAAACCATCACTGGCACAGTCGTTGCCTAATCTGTTATTGCTTTATTGCGCGAGAAAACGTCGGCGGCATGCAGCGTAAAAAAGTAAACAATCAGTGGCGGCAAAATGAACAGGCCTAACCTTGCGTCGGCCTCCTTCCGATTTTCTGCCGTTCTTTTTCTCGTTCTTCCTCTCGCGATCACAGATGTCAGCGCTTCCGATTTGTCACGCTCCTGTCCCGGCTTTCAACGCGAGGTAGAAGCGTCCGAGCCGTCACAATCCCGCGTAAACAACCGATGCATCCAAGAAGACCCATCTCGACCGACTCGGCACCGTCCCCCGTCCCTTCGTCGACGGCGAGGAAGCGCGGCCGGTCGCCGGCAACGCCGCGTTGCGCATGCGCCACCGTCCTGGGAGGGGAAATGACGTAGCGCGCTCTGCGGCGCTCTGTCAAGTTCCGGGTAGATCTCTCGAATCCCGCAGATCAAGTTTGGCGGAGCTGGAGGCGCTCCACGGGGCGGTAGCTGCCAGAGATCTACGAGCGGAAGATGACCAAGTCGAGCCAGATCTGCGAGCGGAATATGCGCGCTCAAAATGGAGCGCTTTTGGAGCGCTCGAGATCTGCGAGCGGAATTCACCATTAGTATACCATATCTGTGAGTACGCGTCTGTCTGTTTATGTGTTCATCTTCGTTTGTCCTTGTCTCTGTTGAGTGATTTCTTACCATGGTCAAAATTTCTTCATTGCTGCACACCCTGCCTTTAGTATAATACTGTCTAAGAGCATGAAATAGGGACTGTACTTGGCCTAACTTCACTATGTATTACACCACCTTGTGTACATGTACTGCAGTTATTCACTGGAGCAGTTTGGTGTAAGTTAAAAATTACACATTTCTATACCGGAAACCTGAAGGCGTAAATGGTATGTCATATACAGTACCATACGTGCCTAAAAAGACGGATGCGGTAGATAGCTTTGACAGATACTATTTGATTGCGTTTATACTAGCGGAAAAATTAATTTCCGAATAATTTCGGTTCTTGTTTATGTTTGACGGGTGATATACAAGGCTGTTTGAACGTTAGAGTAAAAAAGTGCAGGTTAACTCGTCGTTATCTCCCGCCGGTGGTAAGAGAGGGGGGCCGCAGTGATTAAATTATGATTTTAGAGCGCAGCTCTTAGGCTCGCGTTTCCGCGTATTGCGGTGTCGACGTCATCGTCGCCGTAGCCGTCGGCGTAACCGCGCGTGCTGCATTATGGGACGTCACAGACCTATAGACTAATTCAATTTTCCACTAAGTTTAGCGAAGAAACTGAATTGGTATGTAGGTCTGTGACATCCCCTTAATGCTGCACAACGCATTCAGTTTTCCAGCAAAATTTTGCTGCAAAACTGATGTCACATGACCAACATCAACTCAGTTTCCCCGCTAAATTTAGAGGGTAATCAAATTGACGTTGACGTCACGTAACGTCCTTTTTCTCGCTAAATTTAGCAGGAGAAACTGAATTTGTTGGTAGATAACGTGAAACGCAGTTATGTGACGTCATTTTCCCCGTTAAATTTATCAGGAAATTAAATTGGTGTTGAGGTCACGTGACGTCACATTTTCAGCCAAATTTAGCGGGCAAACTGTGGGAGGAGGGGAAGGCATGGAGGAGGAGGAAGGAAGGTACTGAGGTCGAGGAAGAGTGGATGGTGCGGAGGAGGAGGGTGCAGAAGCAGTATGTGAGGAGAGCACCTATATTTGTATATATATATATATATATATATATATATATATATATATATATATATATATATATATATATATATATATTCTCAAATTGTTTAGCACGGTATATTTCCGCCCACACGGCCGGGAAAGCAACGTTCGGTCACGAACTTCTAAAAGATTGGCGTTTATTATTGCTCTGGACATAACTTTTATAATTTATTCCTGCTTTCATGATCTCGGAAGTGCCAGTTCATTCCCTCCCCGAGCGCGGGACACCTCGAACCGTCTTTGCCGAACGTTCTAGATAGTGATGCATAGTCGATAAGGAGCTGCTCGCGACTTTGTCGAGTCAGTCTCGCTCTGGCTTGCTGTTGGGCCGCCAAATCGTCGCCCGCTTTCTTACTTTCTTGACTCTCGTTCGTTATTTTGTGTTTTGACAAAAGTTCGCCAATTAAACCTTTATTTTCAGTTCACTGTTCGTTCTGTCGTCATCTTCATTTGTGACAATATTGAGAAATCAAAATACATTTAGAGCTGCGCTGTAATTTTGCATTACAGGGATTCGTAACCGTCTTTCATTTTTTACTCATTCACTCACTCCTAAAAACTTGAAAACTCTGTGATTTTATGCTTAACTTTATGAGTTCATCTATTGATTTAATTCCCAAGCAGAAGTTAGGCGACAGAACGCGTGTTACGTTTTAGGAATGTATTGATCGTAAGTGCAAATGAAAAACGAAAACTAGAAATAATATTGTCAGATACCCATAGTAGTTTTATTTTGAGCTTTCATTTCAGTCAAGGGAGCCCGGGGCTAGAAGATCTCAGAAAGCCCATCTAAGTCGTCACTATTGGTGGCGCTGACGGCATTGTATGTATGCATGATGAAGACAACTAATTTAAAACACAAATTTAAAATTTGAATGTCGGTATGTTCAGCTATGTTAAAGTTCTAGCGCTCCGCACAAGCTCGGCTCTCCTGAAATCACTGGCTGATCACCGGCAAACCAAGAAATTTGGCGATTATAGGGTGGCCTATTCCGCAAATTACTCGTAAAAACTCTCATATTATCATCAGACCCATAATTAGCGGAGGGAGCGGTACGTGATTCATCTGGATGAAATCGGGCAAGCATATTTCGGCAAATATCAGGATGAAAAAGCGTCGTCATATCGAGAATAAACGCTTCTGCTCAAATCAACAAAAAGACAAAAAAAAAATTGTGTGTGTTTTAACGCGCAACGTACTTTGCCTAGGTGTTTGGCATTTCATTAAACGTGGATAAAAGTGAAGCTTGCTGAAAGCGTGGCTTTTTGAATAAAGGAATAGAACACTCGCAGTAAAAAAAAAAAGCGATTGAGACAAGGCGGAAATCACACCCAGACCATATATATTATCAAACGGGTGTCTTTTTAGCCCTTATTTGTTTGTTTTTTGTTTTTTTAGCTTGCTGCAACAAATCATCGTGAGTTCTGTTGCCATTCGGTTAGAAAGCGTGCGGGGCATCCTTTCTGCGGCCTGCAGATACCAAATTGACCCACTGTCACACGTTCTTACCGTAAAACGTTCCTTGGCTAGGTGTTCTTAATTTCGTGAAGTCAAAATAAAAGTAAATGCTGGATAAAAGTGTGGCAGCGAGGCTCGACACTGATTGCAACAGTTATCGGGTGGGAGAGGGGATTGAACTGCTCAGCGCTGATTGGTTAACCAAGAGGTCCTGTGACCAAAGGGGTAAGCCAGGAGAAGTGAGTTAGGCGAGAAGGATTTCGTCCACCTGTGCGCACTGAGGGAGAGGAAATCGAGAGTATGGAAGGTTTTGGAAGATCGCCAGGTTTATCAGCCCTGTGGCGATAGCCACTGCGAAAAAGAAGACGTGCAGGATCGTGCAAATAAAAGAAACAGAACAGTTCGATTTTGAATGTCAGACGTAGTCGTTTTTCGTCTGCCTTTTCTACAGCCCTATTAGCCGTAGTGTGGTTTCACTTTAGGAACACCTGCATGTCAGGTGTACACGTGCCACGTGTTAAATTATCTCATGAAGGGACCCGCGAACGTAGCGTCTAGCGTCTAGAAACTCGGAGTATCGCTAAACTTTCTGATACACGAAAGTTCACGTATCCTACGTGATTGCCTCAGAAACCTTAGCATCCTTCTTTGTCTCTTGGATTTTCAGCTCGTCAACTCCAATTGCGCAGACCCGGTAAAGACTTTAAACATAGAAGTGAATAGCTTATTTATATATGCAGCGTATGTACTCATTTACGTTGCTCATTTATTACATTTTTGTTGATGCGGGATTCGTGAAAATTTAATAAATGGGATCAAAGTTTGTTATAGTGTTCACACAAAAAAGAAACATTTAGGTTCACGAATCAAGGAATGAATGCGGACTTGTAAAAGAAGTTCTATGGATTAAACGTGTATTTTTGTTTCAATAATGTACTCGGATCTTAAGAACCTTACAGGGTGTCACTAAAAAAAATTACAGTGTTTGTTCACCGCAAAATAAACATAGGCATCGCCGATCGCTCATTTTTCTCGCCTGAAGGAAGGCTAGAGGTCACAACCAGATGCAAAAGTTTCAGCCCGATCCGATAAATTAGTCAAAGTTATAAGTGATTTTCCGAAAATTTCAATGGGAAAATGGAGCCCATTTTTGCCCGTTTTCGGATTCTGGTACCATAGAGCGCCATGTATTCGAAAACTCCGTTGGCCGCCATTTTCCCATTGAAATTTTCAGAAAATCACTTATAACTTTTGATTAAGTTATCAGATCGGGCTGAAACTTTGGCATCTGGTTGTGACCTCTAGCGCTACCTTGGGCGGAGAATGAGCGTTCGGTGATGCCTAGTTTATTTTTTCGGTAAAAAGACCGTGTGAAGTTTCTTTTGTGACACCCTGTATATTTAAGAATAAGGGTTTAGCAGGCTCTGAATATGTGCTTAAAGAAAACCTCAGGTATGTGTAAGACTATGAACTAGGCCTTTTTAAAAAAAGTAAACAATTCTTTGCCTAAAATTTTACCTTATAAGTTGGGTGAGTGATATTGAAACAATGCGCGTTTACTATTATCACTTTTTTGGCAATACAGCCTATTGCATTCCTTACTTTTCCCAGGAATGGTTCAATAAATGAGCTCATTGCCTACGTTAGTATACTCTTATTTAAATATTTTGAATGGTTTTCTAATGCAGTGCAATAGCAAAATTGCCATAGTAACTCGGAACTTGTCCTTGAGTGCATACGGATTTATTTTATGGCCATGCTCTACAGTAATGCTTTAACAAAACCCTAGCCACGGATCCAAAATACCACCTCGTTTCTCGGTTTGATAATACTCTCATCAGAAAACTGCCTGTCGTACCGCGATTCCTCTCGCCATCTTAATAATTGGATTTTTTCATCACCAATATCACCATCCTCCGTCCCGTTTTATATATATACTATACGTATGTGAAAATTTCTTTGCGTTCTCAGTATATTGTGTTTTGTGTCCCGTGTCGTCACTATTTCTTATTGCTAGCATTGGTGCTGTCATTCTCGTTAGTTTTCTGCCCTGCGTGAGTATGCCAAAGTTTAATGGCGCTTTGTTTTTTGCTTGGTGAGTTGTGCAATTATTGCACAACTTTACCAAGCCTTAAAACAACATTGCACAATTATTGTGCACTGTCATAATTAGCTTACTCTTGAAGTTGAAAATAAAGCATATGTAATCATCAACCTTAGATTTTTTTAATTTTAATTTTAACCTGCAATTGTGTATTTAAAATCTCATCTAGGATTATTAATTTTTTGTATTTCCTCATTTATATTTATTTATTTATTTGCCCATCTCTTAGACTGCGTCAGATCCCCAATCCGACCCCTTAGCGAAGAAGTTTGGACAACCCATGGTCTCTAAACTCCTCAAACACAGTGTTGGGGCCGAAGTTCACAGGGTGCACTGCTTGGACTATTACGACGATGAATTCGGGCTTTTTCGCTCACGCCCAATAGGCGCGCTTCGCGAACTTGCTGATCCAACTTTGGGTTTGACGAGTTTACGGTCCTTGTTTTAAACGGTAACAGGTAACGAACAAAGCCGACGAAGGCCATTACGATCCACTTTTGGCGCGGCTTGATTGACTGCGTCGGGTGGCAGCTTAGGCTGAGGAGAAAACAAGAACCGGGTGAAAAACTTATTTATTATAATGTCCGTAACCTCCTACACAAATAAAAAAAACTCAAATTTGTAGTGTTTCGAAAACAATTTGTACTACGAGCGTTCGCGTTTGGGATGGAACGGTCGGTTGGTGGTTAGTTCTAGAGAATTTCTTAAACTCACTTGCAACGAGTTCCAATGATTACCATATTAACAGACATATTACGAAACGCAGCGCGTGCCTTTCTTTTTAATGCTCCATGCTTTTCAGTTGTTTAACATTACTCTTATTAGCTAATGCAATACCGCGATTTTATAGTTCGTGAAGCGAAAGTATGATTCTAATGACTCACCACGCCCTGCGTTTGTTAAGGAGCCAGTGACTGCAGAGAGAAAGTAGTCTGTCACTTACGCAGCAGTAGCGGTGACGTCACAACGACGCCGAACTCTGATTGGCTCTGATTGAAAAAATGGTGGTTATCACTCTAAGAATTGTGCGCGCGTCTAATCACTTACTAAACACTCGAAGAACCAGTCCCGGCAAACTACGGCATGAGCTCAGCGGATGATGAGGCGGAACATCCGTTCAGACTCAAACTAAAGTCAGCGCTGTGGTATTAAGCAATGCGAAAGCGTCGTGCCAGCATTGCGTAATGCCACAGCGTAGACTTGAATTTAAGCTCCAAAGAGATGTTCCGCCTTACCATTTACTGAGCTGATTTCGTCGATCGCAGGAATTACCTCTTCGAGTGTTTTGCGGGTTAGTAGACGCGGAGGCATTTCTTAGAGCATAGACCTGAATGCTAGATGCCTTGAGGTCTACCCGCTATTTTTTATTTCTTTTTTCAACCAGCCACTTAGAGCTCAGTGTTCTAATATCATTATCGCAACCCGTGTGCAAAAATCAGACGGACTTGCGTCCTGCATAAAACCGATGCTCGAGGCCGGATATTTCTTTCTTAAATCAAAAGTCAGTCGAGCATCTTTTTGCTCTGGTCAGCTGCTCGAGGCCATATCTTTCTAATGTCGGACTAAAAATCAAAATCTGTTAGGGGTTGTGGCAATTTTTATGTACAGCACACTATATCTTTAACACGAACCTGGTTTTGTAATTTGAATATGCTGTATTTCCGGGCGAAAAGCCTCACATCATGAGCATATTTTGTCTGAGTTCGAATGATAATATTCATGTTTATGATCAACCATTGTTTCTGAGACGACAGTCGTTTGTTTAAATCTCCCAGAAAATTAATGACTCGGTAAAGAGCTTTATCTGAAGGTTTATCTCACTTCTCTAGTAAAAACCGCTAGGCTTTTTTTGAAAAATAAAATGAAACAACGCAGGTGACTGTTTTCTGAGCGAGCCAAATAATATCTCGACCTGGGATAACTTTAACTTATTTTTGCAACTCTCGCTTTTTTTTTTTTTTCTTACCAGAAGACCTGAATTCTAATGGTACTGCTGCTAATCTTCCTCGTCTTGGGCTCATCGGCTTCGAAGTTACCTCCCAACATTATATTCATGCTGGTGGATGACCTGGTAAGTGAAAGCGTTCTCGAAAACTCTCAGTTCAACCTGTGCCGGGCTCGATGGAGGAAATGAACCCTTATTTTTTGCGCACGCATTAGTGAACTGCCCATCGCAGAAAGCTGAAAATCGGTTAGAATGTGAAGCTAGCGCTGGTGACAAAATGAGAACCTTTGAGCACATAACGTTACATTAACCAAAAGATAAAACAATAAATATATTTTTATGAGGCCACGTCCCAGACGCCTAGTTTTTATCGTACCTGAATTACAGATTTAGGGCGCCTGTTGCATTTATTTCAGTGGAAAAAAAAATGTCAGTAGGAAAAACGATACGTTTCCTTTCATGTGAACGAGTTTTTGTTTTATTAAAATGAATTCTATAGGCGCACAAAATCTAAAATTTTGGTTTGATGAATTCCTCAGGTGGAAGCCCACTCGTATGTTTTTCTATCTTTTGAAGCAGGCAACGCTACGCGCTCAAACTTTCGCAATGTTTCTCCATCCCCAGCGCCACTCTAATGGGGTTACAGCTGTCTGCGATTCGTAGTTTATTTAATCGGGCCGAAAAGCTGGGTTTCATTTTTAGATCGTTCCTAGACTAGCTTGTGTTTAGACAAACTAAATAAGACAAGAAAACAAGCTCTCGTTTATATATAGCCAGCGCGGCTAACTTTCTATATACGTAATTTTACCTTAGCTAGGTCGTTCGGATGTAATCAACAGACACTCATATCTTTAAAAACAAACGCAGGACGTTGCTTATTATATGCATGCTCCTTGCGTCCTGGCGCTTTCTTTCCCGTTATGATCGGCGAATGTCGCAATTTCGTTTAGGGTTTGGGAGATAATGAGATGCTGTCACTTACTGTCAAGCAAGTTTTCTTCACAGGGATATTCAGGATATTATGTTCACGTGTTCCATATCGAAGGAGAAATCGCATTTTCATCATAGAAAGCTAGTAGTGCTTCGTCATCAGCGGCCTTTTCCAAAGTAAAATGCCGTCCTCGTCGTTGTCGTAATCGTCGTCGACGACGACGACGAAGGCAACGACATTTTATTTTTAAGGTAATTTAATACTATTTCAATATGAAATTATATCTTATTTCCAGATGTCACCACAAAATGTCATGTGTGAGCGTGCTCTGCCCGCATAGTTGCCAAGCAACAACTCCGGCTTGTTCGGGCGGTTGCGAGTGAAAACTTCAATGCAGCTGCATAAATGTAGGCCTCGAAGAATAAAATATGTTGATGACAATAGATCCAGCACATGTCAATGAAACGCCTGCACCCTCCAAAACCCCACCGCATCCGAACGCAACGTTACCTCAGAGATGGCATTTGGAGCTTCTGATACTTAGATTAAAAGGAACTCATCTCCAGATTACTACAACGGCGGAGAACCTATGGACCTCTCGTCAACAGTGGCAAGTGTTCGAGACAAGATCGTGCTCAAATTGGATATTTTAACCGCTGGGGTGAGATGTTTAAGGACGGACAACCACAGCCTCCGTTCCGAATGGACCCATCTTCGTCTACATTTGATGGAACGCGCATCTTGCACAGGATTACAGCCCCAAACTATGCCCTGGCAACGTCATTTTTCCAGTGAAGACAAGAGCAACCTATCACAGAAACCTACGGCGCAATGAAACAAGCTTCGAGAAGGCATGGCGGAGCAACCGCAATAAAACAGTCTCCTGGGAGTCGCCATTATCGGCATACCGCGGCAGATCTCGATCTTTCTAGCTAGCGAATGAACGCGAAGAAAGGGACAACTTAATAAAACTATGATGGCTTTACATTGTTTTCTCCTCGTCGCCGTCAGATGCCATCAGTGGGAACCCCGAAAACATCAAAGGTGACGTCTGTACCTCATGGCCCTATTCTCAAAGCTTTACTTGTGTCGCGTCTTGACGATATTAGCGATTTAGTTGAACTAATTCTGAACGGAAAATCTGTCCGCTGTACGTAGTTCAAGTCTGAGTTTCCGTGGTATTCCTCTTTTCACATATGTCGAGACCACGTGTCGTTTGACCGAATCAATCGTTCCGAAGAGTGCATGTTTCATCAGTTTCCAGGAAAAGATTACACCTCGCGTTCTTTTGCATCGGAATCCCCTAACACATTAGATAATACATTCCTAACGAACCTTTTGGTAAAGTATATTCGATAATAAAAATAATAGAACATGAAGAGGACAACACACAGACGAGTACATTCTTTAAACTCAGAACAAAGTTCATTCCATGAAATGCGATCGCTCGTTCCCTCGCGCCTTCATAGAAAAAGGAGGAAAGATGAAAAGGAAGAGGGGGAAGTCAGAGGAAGGAAAAACGGATGGGAAGGGTAGAGGAGTGCGTTGATCCGTTTGGGGCGGGCCGCTCAGCCAAGGTCGTTTAGTAATCCCGGAAACCTCCAGGCGCAGAAAATCTATCTCTTGATCAAAGAGGGCTTGCGAGGGGGAAAGACATTGATGCCAGAGTTTTTTATCGCAAATTATTCGATTACTTCCCTTTCGAATCTCTGAGGATGGCGTCCGAGAACGCGCGATTTCCGGAACCTAGTCGCACATCCCACGTGTGTGCGACGATGTGCTGCTATCGGCTGCGCCGAGTCCTCGCTCAATTCGGCGCCCTCTAGGAAGTGCGCCCTCAGGCGGTCATTTAGACGCCGGCCCGTTTGTCCCATATATTCTCCTCGGCAAGAGAGAAGATTTAATATATTTTCTCCCTCCGGCTAGGAACGAACTGCTTTTCATGTTTCTTGGGGCGGGGGTTTGGAAGGAAAGTATTATTAACCTGCCAGCATATCTCCTCGAGTTTTATTTTACGACGAAGACGACTCCTACGTCGAAACGTGGGTGAGCGCCTTGAGGCGATGTGCAGTGCTGGGCGTGCACGAAATGACTGCGAATTGTTTCCGGCGGTGTCGAGGTGTAGAGGAAGGTGTGATGGAGGAAGTGATAAGGCTCTTTAGAGCATTCGCCAGATGGTCTTCTGGGTAGCCCGCCTTCCTCAGTCTATCTATTTGGAGGCTAGCGCAGTGTGTGGCAAGGTGAGGGGAGAACCCCTGGCCCGCGCAGGCTTCAGGAGTTACTTAACCAGGCCTAGCTTGACTGTTTTTGAGTGGACGCTGGTGAAGGGAGAGCTGGTTTTACGATAATAGTCTCTGGAGAAGGCGAAGAGGGGGACAAAGGGCAAACACGAATCTCCAAACAGAGCTAGGTGATTGGTGGGTTTGTCCTTTCACCCCCTTGTTCCCCCTTCTCCAGGGATTATTATCGTCATTCTTGTCCAGCTCACTTGCACCTTTGCATTTAACTGCTTCATCATCAGAACTGGTTTCTCTTATCTATGTTTGAACTCTCGGCACATCCCTGAGGCTTGGGGGCCAAGAGCGTAGGTTCAGAAATTCGAAGATTACAACCTTCCGTGTACTCTCTTTTGAACATAAGGCCGGAGGGGCTTGATGTGAAAGCCCGAGGATGGTATCGGGTTGGGTCTGTTCCTTTTGCGCTACAAGATAGTCATCTACGTACCTGAATACCAGGAACCCAGGCACTGACAAGTCCGGGTTTGCCAGCGCAGCCCGATCCACATACATGTAGGAAGATGTCACCTAAGAAGTGTCATTAGGAAAATGTCAGGATGCAGACGTCTGCCTTCTGAATGTAAATTTTTCCTTCGTGCTGAACGAACGTCGAGCGGAGGTATAGGTCCAGCAGGGAAAGGAACCATTTAACAGGGACTCCTGACAGAACTCCGCCGCGAGGAACGAGCCGTTGGCCATGGTTGAACAAAAAGCAAGAAAATACCGATGTTTATTCGGATGACCTAATAGATGATGACTTTACAAGAAAGACGAAGATAGAGTCTCTTTACACTTATATACACAGTTACGTCGAGTCGTTGGTGGATAGACTCGATGGGGTATATAAATGTTGAACGGGTTTCCTAATGAATCGCACCATTGAGAGAGACGCACGGCATAACAGCTTCGGACGTGCCCGTCTTGTCCAGTCACTGCTTCTACGACTCCTCCCGTCTTCCGAACTTGTCGTGGTTTTAGATGTTGGTAGACCACCACCAGAGTTCCTTTCTTCAGGGCACCGGAGGCAGCCGACACCGTAAAACGGGTAGATCGTAGAGTGGTCAAGCCCCATCTCACTTTTCATCTACGCCAAAAAACGATCCGCCGTCTTTTAACGCGTAACGCTAAACGCCTGTTATGGCATTGTCCCTCGATGGAAGGCACATGGCGTCGCTCTGGAGATGATCGGAAGTGAAGTGAAAACGCTTTCCCGCCTAGAAAACAAAAGGGTGAGCGGCTTCTCTTCGGCGGCTTTGGTGTAGGCGTATGTCAGAGGCCTAGAGTTTAATACAGCTTAAATTGCGGTTAATGCGGTCGCCAGTTCTTCGAAGTTGCAGTAGTTGTTACCCAAAACGTCCTTGAGTGAGGGACTTTACTGACCGGACCATCCCCTCCCCCAGAACCCGACCCACCATTGCAGCGCAGCTCGACTCATAAACCTCCACTGTATCTACCGATCAGCGAAGTAGGCTTGTGGCTCCTCTCCACGTAATGTTGCCCACAGTTTTTTCAGGTCCCTTGAAGCACGCCGAGACGTTCGCTTTTGCATGGTCAGAAAAGATTACTCGGCACACTCCTCGTCTCGGACACAAACTCTTCTGAAGGCCAACAGAAACATAAAGGTGGACATGTCAGTCACTAGTTCAAGGGGGATGGTCAACGGGTAACTGCAGAGGCGGGAAATGAGGATGTAAGACTTCTTGTTGTTGCCTTTATCCTTTGTGTTGAGTGGTCCAACAAAGTTCACACCAGTCACCTCAAGGAGGCGGCTTGGGTTACTCTATCTCGAGGGAGGGGAGCAACTGGTCGGTGGCCACTCGGCTAATGAGGCGGTCACAGATCACACATTTCTTGAGCACCGTCTTATCATCGGTCTTCCCTGAACGACGCAGAACTGTTCCCGCAGTTCTGTCAGAGTCTAAAGGGGACCAGAGTGGAGAAGTCGTCGATACGCTGCATTGGTCTAAATCTCGGTAAAATGATGATATGACGGAAGAATGATGGGATGCTTTGCATTGTCGCACATGTCAGCGTTACTGTGGTGTCCTCCGACCCTCAGCACCCGGTTCTCTTCTAGGTATGTGTTTAAGTCTCGTAACGGAGGGTTACTTTCCACATGCTGAGCGCAGAACCCATTGGAGCTCTCTCTAAAACACCTCCTGTTGAACTTACAGGATCAGACACGTGTGCTTGGCTTACTTCGTCAGTCGTCAAAACTCCCTCGTGTTTTCGGCCCTGATGTCTAGAGTTGTATAAATTGTTGGATCCAAACACCAACTCGAACAAGCTTCTCAAAGGAAACTCGTGGCGCTGCATAGGCAAAACTTGTTTTTTTAGTGTTACGTTATGGACTCGAACTTGTTTCTTCTCTCATCTACCGCGGTCATATCAACACCTGCCCGCTTTCATGCGTAGGCCAGCAAACGATTGTATAAGCCACCCTCGGTCCGTTCCACCATGCAGCGCTCGACTTCAGTGCTTCCGGTGTCACCCTCTTCTGAGGAAATCAGCAGGATTTTCCAGTCCAGGGCAGTGGCTCCAAAGCCACAGATCAGTCAGCTGTTGGATCTTCAGCACTCAATTGGCCGCTGCACTTCCACTGTTAAGCAGAGCCTCGCACCAACCAAGTGCGATTGTTGAGTCTGTCCGGAGGCTCCAATGGCTACTTGTAGGTTCAGCGACCTGCTAAGGTTTCCTTTTAGCCATGCCTCTATCACCCTTTCCATCAGTTAAAGTCTTGGGAGAGAAAGGTTTTTTTTGTCGGTTCTGCCCGGGTCTTGACGGAACCAAAGTCACCTCGTTGGTGCATTCTGCGGCGCAGGTACGCCACAGCCTCATAAGAGACTGGCATCTGTGAATATGTGGACTTCGTTTTGGTCATACTTGGGAGGGTCGGAATACCATTGGGGTACCGTTATTTTTGTTAAGTGGTGCAGCCGCCAGTGTGCGGCTCGGTCCATCTTGTTAGAACCTCTTCAGGTAGTGTGCGTCCCAATCAACTCCCAGTTCCCTAGGGCTTCTAGAACATCAGCTTGGCTGTCACGGTGACTGAGGAAAGGAGTCGTAATGGGTTGTGGCGACGCACAATCCCCAACATTTCGGCGCAGCCCTCGCCTCGTCGTCGTCTGCTTGGGCGAAGCACGGCTGCGCGCTACACTGTGTAGCTCGAAGAAGAAGGGTTGCTACCCAGGCACGTGACGCACCGGAACGTTGGTCGACCGCCGCTGCCAAGGCAATAAACCGCCGTTCTTTTGCTATGTCGGGATTTTTCTTCACCACGACCCAGTATCCCACGAGGTCATAATTGCGAGATGATGCCTGAAGAATGAATCATTTCGTGTTGCTGTTCCGTCCAGGCATTCTAAAACAGTCCCCATTGAGAACGCCAGGCAATCGCTGTCTTTGTCGCAAACAAGTCCTAAAACTTGAGAGATGCTAGCCGTGGTACGCTCTAATTGATCTAGAACACATTTGTTCCTTCAGCGTTGAATAGCTGCTGTAGCTTCTGCCAAAATTTGTTTCACTTACGCAACGTCATTCCGGCTAGCTTCATGACATGTAAGGCTTGTCGATAGAACCATTCCGCCTCTTTCTCCGGAGTTCGCTCCAGTGATAAATCATCGACGTAGAGCCTTTCGGCTAGTGATTTCGTTGTTTTCGGATACTCCTGTGTTATCGACAAGTGTCGACGTAGCGTAGCTACGAGAAGAAACGGGCTACCGGTCACTCCGAGGGAACCCTTGTCATTCTCCAAATGTCTGCAGGATGGTCCGGCTCTTGCTTCGTTGGCATTCGTTCATACCAGAAAAATCGTACAGCGTCACGGTCTTCCACGTCTCAGTGAGATCTGTAAAAATGCCTTCTCAGTGTCCGCACTGAGGCCAATACGATGAATCCGAAAGTTTAGTTAAACTGTCAGGGGTCTGGATTCAGGTTTGGTCCTGGCTCTAGTGCCTCATTTGGAGACAGACACCCTGGTTCTCTTTATGACGCATCAAACATGACTCTGAATTTAGTTAAGAGGCTGCCATGTCGTAACACAGCGCGGAGAGGCATGTAGTACGCTCGATTCTCTGCCTTGTCAGCACTCGGTAAAATCTCTGCAAACCGTTGCAGGAGATTTTGGCGAATCGTCTTATCATACCTCAGTCAGCATCACATCGTCCTTAAAAAACTTCTTTGTGAGGCTCACCAGACGCTTCCTTGCAGCTTCTTGATTGTCTGCAAGCTGAATGTCCAATGGCTTTTAAGGTAAGGCCACCTTGTATTGTCCGGTAATTAGTTTGATGGATGATGTAAACGCTCTGACAACTTCATTATACTCGTCCTCTTTTGGGAGGTTAGGATCGGTGATGCCCATGCTTTCCAGATCCCAAAATAACTGGAGCTCGGCGGGAAAATCACAATGTGCTTCCACCCACATTGGCTTTCATAACTGACACAGTAGAACAGGAAGCAGTCAAACCGCTGTGGGGAATCGGACCTTGAAGTGTCCACCCAAGATCTGTTTTGACAGCGACCAGAGCGACTTGCAAGTTTCGGACCTCACGAGAGACATGAGTCCAATAGTAGTCTGCACCGATCAGAATATTGCCCCGCGCGCAGCTGACCTTGTGGGCAGCACACACGTGGCCCCTTCTTCCAGCTTTCGAGCAGTACGGTCGCAAGAATCATGAGCTCCGTCGGAGCGGCTACAGCGGTCCCCAATGGCCGTGAAACTTTTGTGTTGAGTGCTTCATTGTCATCTACTGAAGACTACAAGGTAGTTTTGCCTTTGATGCCATCCGGGGAAACCTTAATGAACTCTGTCATTTTTCACTTTGAACTGAAGGGCCGGCCCTACCGCATCGAGGATTTCCGCCAGGAACTGAAGCGGACCGCCGCCTTGCCGGACATCGTCTCGCTCGGCGCGTTCCAGAAGAATCATGTGTGGTTGGCGACACTGCGCACAACGGAAGCAAAAGAACGACTCCTGAACTTCAAGGAGATAAAGGTGAAAGGCCTCCGTTGCCTCGTCATTGATCCTGGTTCCATCGAGATCCGTCTACGCATCCATTGGGTGCAATTCCACGTAGCGGACGACGCGGTTCGAAAGCTTTTCGAGCCGTACGGAAAAGTAAGCGAAGTTGGACGCGAGAAGTGGCGTGTCAGTGGTTTTGAGGGCATTGAATCTACCAGCCGATTCGTTTGCATGACCTTGAAGAAGAACACCCCGCCCGACGAGATGTCCCATCAACTTCGTCTTCATGGTGCGAATACCCTCGTGATCATCCCGGGAAGAGCGCCGGTCTGCTTGCGGTGCAAGCGCTCCGGGCACATTAGGCGTGACTGTCGCGTGCCGAAGTGCTTGGAGTGGTCCCGTTTCGGGCACGAGAAAGAAGAATGCGTACGTACATACGCTGGCGTCACCGGGGGAGCTGTGACGGACGAGCCGTCCCAGTTCATCATGGAGGCGGAGGACGCCGGACTTTCGGCGGGTACTTTCAGAAGTAACTCCCCACCGGGCATCGAACAACCAAAGTAACCTCCCGGAGCTGACGACAACGGCGGCAAAGAGGCGGCGGCGAACGCCCCGATGCCGGAAAATGCGGCGCCCTCACCTGTGGCGACGTCGCCTAAAACCACTGCGGCTCTGCCCTGTGCCGACCTCCTGATGACCGAAAAAGACAACGAAGGCGTCGTCAACAGCATGGACGAGAACACGGACTCCACCAAGCGTGGGCTCGACGAGACGACCCCGACCGACACGAACCCGAACCCGAACCCGAACGCGTGGTGGGCAGCGAGCAAGCGAGGCAAGTACAAGCAAGTACCGGGCGCCCCCTTGTACGAGAGGCGACGCGCGGCAACGACTGGTCTATGAGCTCATGCGCAATTTTCAAGGCAAGTGTGCCATCACACCCCTTCATGAATAGTACACTCGACCCGGCTATCACGGTTGCATCGTTAAATGTTCGCGGTTTCAACATACGTAAGAAACAATACCCAACGTTTGTTGGTAAGTCAGGAACCCGATTCCTTAGCGATGCAGGAAACCAAGATGGCCGAGAAAGAGCAGGTGGCGAACGCACTAATGCCCTTTTTATCTTCGTACGAAGTTTGTGTCACAGACGCCGTCGGTGTTTTGGATGGTTGTTTCTTGTTTCAGAAGAGATCGTCTCCTTTGTCTGAGCTAAGTGTGACCGTCGACTGCGAAAATCGTTTTATTATGTGGGATTTCGTAGCAGTTCACTGGCGGCTTGGATCATGTGATGGGCTAGTTGATTATACAGTACAAAATTAAAGTAGCGCTAAACACGAGGACAAGTGGAAGACACAGCGCCTGTCCGTGCCTGTGTCTTCCACTTGTTCTCGTCTTTAGTGCTACTTTTAATTTCGCACTGGCGGCTTATCTGTGTATTCGCCCCAAGTACGATGAAAGACCGGGTTTCCTTTTTTTCTGGCTTGCGCCGTTTTGTTGATTGTGACAGAACAGTCGTGTTGTGTGGGGATTTTAATTGCGTCGTTTGGGAGAGAGACAGAGCGCCGTCTGGGCAGCGCACCGATAGAAGTGCGACGGTTTTAGGCGAGCTGCTCGAAGATTTGGAGCTGGTGGACGCGGGGATCGTTAGAAACGACATACACGAAATGCGTTTCACCACTTCCAAGTGTCCTCCCATGCCCGGTTATGTAGAATCTACATTTCGGCCTCTGTGGCAGCATTGTTAACCAAGTATCGTGTTACACCATTTTTTTTAGGGGCGAAGCTCTTTAGGGTCTAGCTTTATCCGTCCGTTCGTCGGTCCATCCAGCCGTCCGGCGTCCGTGCTCACATAAAAAGAAAAATATGTTTGCGCCGTCGACAGGATTTGAAGCTCTGCGGAGATACCCTAATGGATTTCTAGTCTACCGCCTTAACCACTCGGCCACGACTGCGGGACGAGAGGGGCCTCTGGGATGTGGTAGTAACTCAAAAGCTGGGGCTTCTGTCATGGATGAAACGTTGCATGTAGCCGCTCAACGTCTATACAGGAGAGGGCGCTGCGGTCAAATGCGTATATAATCGCGTTAAACTTTGCATGCACTGGCTCAACGTTTATAGACGAGAGGACGCTGCGGTCAAATGCTCAAATGCTCAAATGCGATTTATCATCGTTCGAATCTCGAATATGCTGCGGTCGTATGGGATCCCTACAGTGCACAAAATATTTCTTTACTTGAAAATGTACAAAAAAGAGCACTCCGTTTTATTTTTAACAAATATAGTCGACTTGACTCAGTCTCAGCCCTTTATCAGCAGGCAGGCTTGCCGACATTGCAGCATAGACGTAAGGTAGACAGATTGAAGTTTGTGTTCAGTCTAAGCTCCGGTCATGTAAACCTAAATCAATATTTGTAGATAACACCACCTGGGGTCCCAATATATCCTTCCAGAAATCGAAATAGTAAAGCCTTCGCCGAGTTTAGCTGCAGAATAGATGCTTTTAAGTACTCATTTTTTCCGCGAACAGTCAATGAGTGGAACAAGTTACCCGAGGAAATGGTTCATTCTTGCAGCTTGCCAGAATTTGTTAACCGTTTAAACAACTACCTGCAATTTTTTTCCTTCGCTCAGTGTGTATTACTTTTGTGAGCTGTGACTGTCATATGTAGGGCGTATTCTTTTGTTTCTTTCTTGTGTACCTTTTTGTTCTATTGGCGTGGTTGAACTTTGTATCTATGCTTCGAAGTGTATTTACATGAGAGCCCATTGTTCATTTTTAGGCACTATCGGCTGTTGGACTGTTGTTTTCTGTGTATTTGAAGTGTTTTTTCACTCCTACCATGTTTCCAAATTGCAGTATGTAGTATTTATAAATAAATAAATAATTAAAATAACCACGTTTCATATCACACATTCTCTTTCTGACATGGACCATTGACTAAAGCGGTGGAGATACGTTCCACGGCCCCTAGCGGATACAAGCTGATCCGCTAGAAGAACCACTCGCTCTGCATTTCACCGACCATAAAGCAGTAATAATGAAGTCGAAATGCAACCCGGAACTCAGCACTACCTATGAGCAATAAAACATCTTCCCAAGGGGAACCATGGGGTGATGCGGAGCATCGTGTTGGTTCCGAGGAAAGAGTCAGTTGCGTGCTGACGTCGAGAGATGGCGCCACCGACTGCCCTAGCGGTAGCCCCTACGCGAGCCTTCGTCGCGGCTCGCGGCAGAGAAACTTGAAACGATCGCCGCTCGCCGTTTATTTTTTTTCACACTTGAAGGAGAGGAGACTAGAGGAGGAGAGTTGCGCGTGCGCGCGCGGTGTGAGGAGAAGCGAACACACGCGCAGTGCACGCAGCTGGTAGAGAGAGAGAGCGGAGAGAGTAACGCGCAGAAGCTGGAGAGAGGGGAAGGAGGAGGAGAGTTGCGCGTGCGTAGTGTGACTGCGGACTACGACGCCGACGCCGCGGGACTTAGACCCGAGCAAGAGATGCTCCGCATCTAAAACAATCAATACCATCAGCACTACCTATGAACAATAAAATCAGTATCATCAGCACCACCAGAGCTTCGCCCGAATCAATATCATTCACCACGTGGAGATGCGGTCATTTTTTCCGACCGTTGCTTGGTTCCGACAACGACCGGCGACAAAACACCGCCGAAGGCGAAGTTCGAGTGGAAACTTTGGAAGCTAAGCACCAAGCTGCTTGACGATTAATCTTTTCTTAGGGGTGTAAACAACATTTTCAAATCGTGCTTTGAAAAGGCAGCAGAACCCATCCTTTGGGAATGATTATCTACGTTAATGCGAATAGCATCAAACGGTGCGGAGTTATGCGCGTTCGTCAGGTGGCCGGCACACTCTAGATACGCCAGCCCACTCTTGAGGCGATTCTAAATTTGTTGACACTTTCACAGCCCTGCGCACGATCTCCGCAGCCCAGCACGTGCGTTTGTGTCACTTAGGAAGGCGAGCAAAGCACGCGCCATACGCACAAACACTCAAAATGGTACCGACCAGACTTTCTGGCGTCTCAGCTAGTCTCAACCAACGGTACTCTAAACGGTTGTTTATATCTTTACCATAGGACGCGCTTACAGCGCTGTCACAGCTACCGGTGCGCGCGCGTTCCATGCACGAGGGCTCATTCCGCTCTCGTGAGGCTGGAGCACGGCCGCTACATCACCCTCTCCCGAGCGCGGGAGAGGGTGAGCTAGCGGCCGTGCTCAGCCTCACGAGAGCGGAATGAGCCCTCGTGCATGGAACGCGCGCGCACCGGTAGCTGTGACAGCGCTGTAAAGCGCGTCCTATGGTAAAGATATAAACAACCGTTTAGAGTGCGTTGAATGACTGCCTTCATAGCTCGATTCTGTTTCCGGCTGCCGATAGCGACGGTCGCAGAATGACTAGCTCCTCCGGAGCGGCGATAACGGCCCTTGACGGCCGTGGTATGTCTTTTGCCACCGTACTTTCTACGGAAGAATACAGGATTGTACTGCCACCAGTACCTACCGCTGCAACCTGTGTCAACTCTGTCCTGCTGCACTGCGACCTCAAGGGGCGTCCATACCGGATTGAAGACTTTCGCCAGGAACTGAAGCGCACCGCTGTTTTGTCTGATATCGTCTCGTTGGGCGCATATCAGATGAATCATGTGTGGCTGGCTACCCTTCGGACGCAAGAGGCCAGGGAGCGCCTGGTGAACTTGGGGGAGCTGACCATCAAGAACCTACGGTGCGTCGTCATCGACCCCTGCTCCACCGAGGTGCGCCTTCGGGTTCACTGGGTCCCCTACCACGTCCCCGACGAAGCGGTGAGCAAGCTCTTCGAGCCATACGGGAAAGTGGGCGAAGTATCTCGCGAAAAGTGGCGTGTCGAGGGATTCCAGGCCATCGAATCGACGACACGCATCGTACGCATGACGCTCAAGAACGGTGTCACGCCCGACAGCATGCCACACCAGTTGAGGCTTCAGGGAGGCAACGTCCTCATCGTGATCCCCGGACGCGCGCCCGTCTGCCTTCGTTGTAAGCGCACCGGGCACATAAGACGCAACTGCCCCTCGCCAAAGTGTTCGGTGTGCTATCGTTTTGGTCACTACGGGGACGAGTGTGTCAAGACCTACGCCGGCGTCACCGGTGGGGCCGTGGCGGACGACCTTTCGCCCTTGACCATGGAAACAGAGGAGGCAGAGCGGGCTGTTCAAGGACTTGGCCACGTCGTTCAACCGCAGCCTGATGAGCAGCAGGGGCTCCGCGTCGGAGACGCCGCACTCTCACAAGTCATCGTGGTGGAAGACACGGCCGAGACGGCTCACGCCGCTTCTAAGCAAAGCCCAGGTGTCCCTCCCTCTGTGGCGACGTCGTCCGTGGGCGTCGAGGCTTCATCTACGGCCTGTTCCGTGACGACCAATAAGGCTCCCAAAGGCAACGAGGACATGGACGAGACGACGGACTCCATCAAGCGGGGCCTCGAAGAGGCGGACCCGACGACGGGGATGATTCCCAACCCCAACCCGTGGGTGGGGGTGGGCAAGCGCGTTCGGCACAAGGCGGAACATAACGTTCCCCCAGACGACCGGCGACGCCACGACAGCAAGTAAGGCGGCAACGCCTGGTATCAGGAACCCCTTCGCGAGGCAAGTGCTACACCACGCCCTGCATGATTTGTACGCCCGACACAGCCATCAAAGTCGCAACGCTAAATGTTCGAGGACTAGGCACGCGCAGAAAACAGTACCAAGTACAGCGTCTGCTCATCAAAGAGAGACCCGATTTCTTAGCGGTGCAGGAGACTAAGATGGCTGAGGAAGAGCAGGTAGCGACCGCGCTAAAGCCTTTTTTAACATCTTACGAAGTTTGTGTCACGCCGGCCGTCGGCGCTTCGGGGGGTTGTTTTTTGTTTTTGAGTAAGTCCCTACCCTTGTCTGAGTTGGCAGTCACCACCGACCAGGAGGGGCGCTTTATTTTGTGCGATTTCTTATTTTCAGCAGTCCAATGGCGGTTTATTTGTATATATGCACCGAGTACGGTGAAAGACCGTGTTGCCTTTTTTTACGGCTTGCGCCGTTTTGTAGAATGTGATAGAATAGTCGTATTGTGTGGGGATTTTAATTGTGTTATCCGAGCAGCAGACAGATCGCCATCTCGGCAACGCACAGATAGGAGTGTTACGGTACTAAGTGATTTGATCGACGATTTTGATTTGGTGGACGCCGGAACCGTGAGAAACGAAACTTCAGAGATTCGTTTCACACATTTCCAGGCGTCCTCACACGCGCGATTAGATAGAGTTTACGTATCGGCTTCTGTTGCAGCCATGTTAAGAAAGTACCGCGTCATGCCTGTTTATTTTTCGGATCACTGTTTTATTTCGACAACTATAGGGGAAAAGGCGTCACCGAAGCCATTCAACTGGAGGCTCTGGAAGTTTAATGCAAAACTACTCAACGACGAAGCCTTTGTAAAGGCGGCAGATAAAGCTTGTGAGAGTTCTTTTGAAGAAGCGAGGGGCGACATTTTTGAGTCGTGGGAGCTTTTTAAACAAGAGATTAAAATGATTGCGATGGAAAGGTCCTCTATTTTAGCTTTTGAGGCCCGCCGTGCTGAGGACAGTTTAACCGCCGATTTAGCGGCCCTGTCGAGAGCCGAGTGTGAGAATCCTTCTACTGGACTTAAAGACTTAGAGGGAGTGAAAGAACGTCTGGACGAGCTGCACCGCGAGCGGTTCCGGGGAGCCGTAGTGCGAGCTCGCTCGGAGAAGTACCTACTAGGCGAGCAACCGACTAGACGTGCCTTGGCCGAGGAGAAGAGGTACGCGCTCCGCAACGAGATAAGGGAAATAGAATATCGGGGGGCGAGCAGCACGAGCCCGACAGTAATCCAGAAGGCCTTCGTGGAACATTACCGGCAGCTATTTGATAGCCAAACCAAAGGGAGGAAGGACCCTGCGTGCGGGAGCCTACTAGAGGCTCTTCCCCAGTTAGACGCAGACGAGCGGGAGAGGCTGGAAGAACCCATTTCTATAGAAGAGGTGCATTGGGCCATCGACAATTTGCCCAACGCAAAAACGCCGGGGCCAGATGGTATAGGGGCGGAGTTCTACAAAAAGTTCAAAAACTCAGTAGGCGCGGTTTTGTTGCGAGTGTTTTCCCAAGCGTACGAACGTAAAACGCTGCCGCATTCTTTCGGGCGAGCGCACACCGTACTTATCCCGAAAAGCAACGACGACGATAAACTACGTAAAGTAACAGGTTATCGGCCGATAACGCTGTGCAACGTCGACTATAAAATCTTCGCGAAAATCTTAGCGCGTCGGTTTCAAGGCGTAGCCCGCCGACTGATCGGGGAGCATCAGACCTGCGGGATCCAGGGCCGCTCCATCACAACAAACATTCACGTAGCTCGCACTGTTTTGGAGGCGTGTGATAACGGCAACGGCCAGGCCGCCATGCTTCAGATCGACTTCGATAAAGCATTTGATCGCGTTAAACATGATGTACTCTTTGATGTTTTAGAGCGAGCCAATGTTGGCTCAGTTATTTTGGAGGGGGCCAGAATGGCGTATAAAGATTGCACAACCCGGCTCATCGTTAACAAGGAGTTAACAGATGTGATAAACGTTCGTTCCTCTGTCAGACAAGGATGCCCCTTGTCACCTTTATTTTTCAATTTATACCTGGAGCTATTTTGTCTGAGCGTTTTAAACAGTGAACAGTGTAGCGGTTTCCGGCTGGGAAGCGTGGAAGTGAAAGTCATGAGCTACGCCGATGACGTAGCTGTCTTTTGTAGCGACAAGAGGAGCGTGAGTGCTGCGGTGACTTTGGCCAATAGGTTTTGTGAGGCTACAGGGGCTGCCGTAAATTGGTCAAAGTGTCGAGGCTTTTGGCATGGGGCGTGGGCCACGACGCCTTCGGTGTACGAAGGTGTGGGGTGGGACAGCGTACCGTGCACATACCTTGGCGTGCCTCTCAACTGTTACCGGGAGAACAAACAATATTGGTCGGGCGTCGCCACCGACCTCGACAGGCGCGCTTCTTGCTGGAAGAGGCGTGATCTGTCGATTTTTGCTAAGGCGACGGTCTGCAACGTGTTTCTGATTTCTAAAGTGTGGTATGTCTTGCAGGCCATTCATTGTGCGCGCGTAAATATACAGAAGTTACACCGAGTTTTCGCGAAGTTCATCTGGAACTCGTGTTGGGAACCAATGAGACGTGACAATTTGTTTCACCGTATACGCGATGGTGGGTTGGGGTTGTCGCATTTGTTTGTAAGGCAACTTGTGTCCCGTTTCTTCTTTTTGCGCGATCACGAGCACCCATTCATACGTACATTTATTCAAGTAAAACTGGCGCCCCATCTTCCTTTCTTTCTTGTATCTTCGTGCGACGGCGAGCCAATGACACTGGTTGGCTTCCAGAAAGAGGTTGTCGACGCAGTCCTTTTTTTGAATGCGCGTTTTTCTTTAGATTACCTCTCTGTTGTAAGCAAGAAAACACTCAAGCGTGACTTGCTGATCAGTTTATTTCCCACCCCAATGTACCGTGCTGTTGTGTGTAATGGTGCCCAAGACGTTTTGAAACGAGTGAAGCGCATGTGCATACCCCCTGCGGCGAAGACTTTCTTCTTTAAATTGCACAGCAACACTTTACCTGTGAAGGCGTGGCTCAGAGAAAAGGGGTTAGAAATTCCCTGGTCTGTTGACTGTCCTTTATGCAAAGAACCGGAGACCATTGAACATGTATTTATTTTCTGTTGGGACGCTTTATTTTTTTGGGATGTCCTCCAACGCACGCTAAAGAAACAGTTCTCCATTAGCCCATTGGGCATACGTTTTTTGGATGTGGGGAATGATGACGATGTACCGCATGACATGTTTTTTCTTCTGGGGCTTTTCAGCATATGGCAATCGCGTATGGCAGTGAGACATGCCGACGCAACTGCGAAAGAAGTTCGGTTTTATTTTTTCAACCTCGTGAAGCGTGTTGAGAGCGTTTTCTCGGCCCGCGAGCCCAAGCCAGAGTGGCTGAGCGTGTGTGGCCCTCTTCTCGAGATGCGGGAATTTTAATGTGCGCTGCCAAGTGTGCTGCAGTGGACTTTTACATGGAATTTGAACACCCTGCTTTCTTGCAATAAAGAAAAAAAAA
>JAZHYW010013818.1:0-56505 GCA_037355805.1 Ixodes ricinus | reverse complement strand
TCAGTGGTACAACTGATGATCAGTGTTGTCATCCCTCTAGCATATAGTTTCGGTTTTGCTGTAAACGCCCGAAACGAAACTTTGAGCCGCGATATTTATAAAACTACACAATATCGAACAAGAAATATACCATGCAATTCAGGGATGGAACATGATCTAAAGAGAGTCGTCATCCCGCATTAAAAACATATCGACCGGAGTTGCCATTTAATGGCCCTTCCTACTCGCAGCCAAAGCCCGGCGGAGTGCAACGGGCGCGAGGCGGAGCATCTGCTAGGTGTTCTTAACCTATCACTGATTATAGGTGCCACCCCAATCGTACGGGTAATCTTTCACAGGTGGTCGCAGTAAGGGTGCAGATACGCCCAAATTAACTTTGGTTGTTTGCCCAAGCGCGAACACTCAGATCGCATTTAGAGCTCATTGCAGCACGAGGAAATGAAGGATTAAGGAGAGAGCAACTCGATGTGTGTAGTTTCTCGAAAACTCACTCTCACAAAGGGTGTGAAAGTTTTACCACGGTCGGGAGCTATATCTAGTAATCTCGCGAATTTTCGTCAAACCTAAAGTTTGACGTTACTTCGAGGTTCGACTGGTTTACAGAAACCTCGCACATTTTGCAAACTTTGACAAAGTTCAATTTTGGAACAGTGAAGAGTACGGGATATCTACAATTTCAAGATTTCGTAGAAAAAAAAATAGTTCATGCAGTAGTTTCTATCAAATTCTACGAAATAACTGCCAATGTTAACGCCGTATAAAACCAAACACCATAGCTCAATGATTTATCTAGTTCCTTACCCACCTTGTAGGAACTTCGTAGGGAAGCAAAACGACCAACTGTTTTGTCGTTTTGCGTTTATATGAAGCTATAAGCGTATTGATGATTTTGAGTAGGTTAATAAAGTAAATAGCTAATCTGTTTTGAGCTTGCTGAGGGCTTATGTATGTGGCTGCCACGGTCAGTCACCTCCTTGTTTTGCTTTTCTGCACGTGCTCCATCACTTACTGCAGTATAGCGCGAAAGAAAAACAATAGACCATTTGCTTTATTACCCAAGCATCAAGGAGAATGCAGGGATTGGTGTTCCACGCGCCGCGCGCGGACGCCTTCCCCGTATAAAATATTCGAAGTAAATAACCAAAATAAAGCATTGACGAACGCGCGTGCAAGATGCCGTTTGCTTTAGGTATTTGCTTTAGAAAATTTACTACTGCTTGAGGCCAGCACGTGCGGCGCGTGGAACACCAATCCCTGCATTCTCCTTGATGCTTGGGTAATAAAGCAAAAGGTCTATTCCACGCAAGTCTAATCTAAACTTATGAACAATGACCAACAAAATATATCGTTCTCAGTCTACTTGATGGGCGAACGGCAGTATCAGCTAAGATCCAGATAAACGCATTCACTATCTGAACACAAACTTTGAATTCGAAGAGAATAAAAAATATTGTCATTACCGAGGTAAGTCAACAGCCACCGGAAATGACGTCGGCTGGATGTTGCCTCCCTGGGATCGACGCATCCGTACATCAAAGACGCTTTGAAAATCTGCTCGCTCGAGTGCTCTTGCCAAGCGAATGAATTATTCCAATTCAGACGCTCCGGGATTCCACCCACACTGAGTCGGGAACCGGAACTACATTTTAGATGTCGGTTGGGAGATCAAAGGTCTGAAAGGCTCCGGTACTTTGTCACATCTTGCAAAACTAAAGGCTGTGGTAAGAAGATAAAAAAAAAAACTGAGATGTTGCACTCCTGGGCCTTTCCTTTCGACTGGAAAGCTTTCCGTTTTATTAGTATCATGGTTTCCGGTTTTGTACGACATGAGGTACTAGCAAACACTCACCTGCGCTTGCTACAATGTCTTTTGTTGGTGCATGTTTGCTTTGCCTTCGAAATACCATAAAAAACAGATTTTGAATGACTGTCTTTATTGAAGCCCTATTCACAATGTTGAGTCGATATGCTAAAATGAATGTTCCACAAATAAAAACGTTTAATCTAGGGACTTTTGATATCACTTTATTATTCGGGTAATCAATCTAGTCTGGAAACTGGCCTACTTTTATAGTATTTCAAAGTTATAAAATTAAGAGTTTGGGAACAAAATTGCTGTGTTTCATCGATCAGGAACGGTACGCTTAAATAAATATATTTTGTGCGATACATTTTGTCTTTAAAACTTCGGATTGCGACAAAAAAGAGAAAAGGCGAGAGAAAGAACTTTATGCACCTTTTATTGAAGACAAGTAGGCAGCTACAACATACCATTAGTAGCAATTGAAAAATCTGAGATATGTGTAATAATAGTTTAAAAATTCACTGTACTCAAGGATGAGAATGTCCAACTAAAATACAAGGCAGGCCTTAAAAAAACAAAATCCGGCTTTAAAAGAAAAGGGTTTCCGGTTTTGTATTTTGAAAACATGGCATTTTGGAAGAAGCAGAAGTAGCGCAAGTAAGGAAATTCTTCATGGTGGGTTTCACACCGACAAAGATAAAACCCGTGAGATCCATATTGTAGGAGAAGCGCAGAAGTAAACTCACTCACACAGAAATTGCTCGCTTCTCCTACAATATGAATATCCAACTCGCCCAAGCATCCACTCCGTGAGATCCCACTGAAGGGTCCCTTTTTCCCGATTAGTCGGTTAAAAAAGTCAGGTACGAACAATGCACTAGTTGAAAAATCGGTGGGTTAGTCGAAAAATATCAGACGCCTAATACTATTTGAAAGCTTTATTGAAACAACAAAAAAGTGCAGTTCTATCTTGAGGGCGGCAAATTGTATTTTAAATCTGTGAAGCGTACGTTTTTGTACGTATTTATTTTTTAAGTCTGGTAACAGAGATGCATAATCTTGAAGTATTTTTTATGAGCTGTTAATACACGCAAATTGAACGTCAGCTGTACTTTTAGACGTATATATTGCGTAAATTAACAAAAAGATAGTACACTATTAACGTACAAGCCTGTTTTCAATGAAAGAACATATCTGATCGGAACGCTCCAGTAAAAACGTCTACACCAAAACAAATCGGTATTCAATTTGCCGCTTGTTATTATATGCGACGTGTTATCTCTTAAGTTCCGCCGATCATGATTCAACAGCAGCGTTTTTTTCTCTCTCGTAAGATTTTTTGATTCGAGAACGTCTCGCAGTAAGCCTTTGCAAATAACGATTTCCTATACAGATGAGAGTAAAAAGCAATATTATCAAGCTTAGAGCTTAGCATGGGCACATAGAGCTATAGTACGTTACAAGTCAAGAAGAGCAAGACAGAGAGTCCTTCCTTCTTTCCACAATAGCGCAGCAAACGCTGGAGTCCACTCTCCCCCCCTCCCCTCCAGCATTCGCTCTGCTAATGTGGAAAGAGGAAAGGACTTGCCTCCTGCTGTTCTTGAGTTGCAACGGACTATAACAATCAACTATAGCTTGCATATCTGGAGGAAGGTGGTAGCAAGGAAAACTTATTAAAAAAATGAGAATGGAAAGATAGCGTAAATGCTAATGAAGTGGCTAGGCAGGTTGGTGCGCCATGACTGACCAACACCTCCTCCGTAACAAGGGCACTCTCGCTAGATTTTTCGACGTCACCTCTTGGAGGCCAAGGGAAGACTGGACACTAGTGCTGTGTCACCGTTTGATTGGGACACGTGTTGAATCGATAAAAACTCCCGTTCCAGCGGAACGCTTGCCCTACACCGTTGTCCAATCTCCCCTTGGCTCCAATCACGTGTCCAATCTTCCCGGCCTTCTTATTTAAGACGGATTCGATTGATTGCAACACAGAACTGGTTTGTTACAGATAATCATCGATTCGTTTTTGCTATTTTAACAAAGATTTGTATCTATACTTCGTTTCAGCTTCGGTCCGAGCGTGGCCGATGTTATGAGCCGAAGGGCCAATCAAACAACGAAAGAGGCACAAGGTCATGGCGTGCTCTCTGCAGTTGATAGGACCAGCCGGTATTCGCCGTCTCTCTGTGCGTGCTCCTCCGCCAGCTGGTCCTATCAGCTGCAGAGAGCACGCCATGACCTTGTGCCTCTTTCGCTGTTCGATTCGCCCTTCAGCTCATAACATCGGCCGCGCTCGGACCGAAGCTGAAACGAAGTATAGCTATCATTAGTGAGTTTCTCGTAAATATAAAAAGATATGTTTTCAACAGTGTGAAATCATGTATGAGGGCATAAATTGAGGGAGAGGAGGAATGAAAGCGTCTGAAGACGTCGAATCTCTGAGCTCTGTTGGAACGATTGCCGGGTAAATGCAAAGCTAGCTGCATTTGTATCGATTCGGTGTTCGAACGCGTTCTTACGCAGACGCCGGACGTCGTACGCCGCCGCTTGACGTTGGAATGAGTTCAAAGAGTGGGTAGAGACAAGGGCGTTCTGAATGTGGAGCGCAAGTTCATCTGCTTCTTACGCAGGAGTTGCTGTGACGTCAGAAAGACGCCGAGTTCTGATTGGCTCTGATTGAAGGATAGTGGGTAGACCTCAAAGCATGCTGCCTCGAGGTCTACCCGCACTATCCTTCAAACAGAGCCAATCAGAACTCGGCGTTCTTACGTGACCACAACCCCTGCAGAAAAAGCAGACGAACTTGGGCTCTGCATTGAAAATGCCTTCAGGTACGTAACTTGGGACACTGATTGCCAGTCAGGATGTCCCCTGGTGAAACGCACCATGACGGTACATCAGTTGACGCCTGACTGCCACTGATGGAATATTGCAAAGTACGTATGTGGTGGTCTTTGATGGAATATGTGATTGCTTACGTTTGTTATTACATCATACATAGACCATATCACATGCGAGTCCGAACGTGAAACCTGTCTGTAGAACGCAAATCACAAGGAAAACAACTTTAGCAGTTTAGGCGTCACGGAAATCATACGCTAGAAACCGGCAATAACAGGGCCAACGTCGGCTGAAAGCATGGGGCGGGTACATTGTACTCACGATAACTCCAAACGTGAAATTTAAGATCGCTGGTATACACACAATCACAAGTGAAGCTGCCAGAAACACTCATTGTCGCGCGCGCAAAGCCAGCACGAATCTTCTTCAAATTGGTAAGTACGCGGAGGGAGACCTCCTCGCTAGGCCTTCCCGGGGAGCGCTGGGACCATCGGACAGCGTCCGCCATCCACCGCCTCCAAACAAGCAGTGCCATGACATCAAGGATGCTGCCGTGCCTCAGGCGGAGCGCTGCTTCGGATTGCGGAACCTTTGGAGAATGGGCGGACGCCAGCAACCCTCTGTTCGAGTACGCGTATCAAACCAACAACTGCGCGGAGCTAATGGCAGCGCTCGGCAAACTAGACCTCCCCTGCACAACAAAAGAACAGATCATCCGTCCGCATGAGACGGCGAAAACAAAAAGAAGGCCCTGAAGTCTCTACTCACCTTCTCCGAGAACAAGGGACTACTACTATTCACGTGAGAGCCCTGAAATCTCAAGTTTCCGAACAAAGAGAGCCCCCCAACCCCCTTACTTAATTTCGTCCCGCGCGCTCCGCCGCATATCGAAGATGGCCGGCAACCGCCCCCGCAGCTGTACCACTGCACGATTCCCACGTTCAAAACGTTCAAACTGACAAGGCTACTGCGAATGGAAGATGACAAAATTCAAGATTATAGGGTTTCCTCAGGACATTAACGTGTTTCCTTACGCGTTTCTGATCCTACAAAGTCTACAATGGAGAATAAAAGGAATTTCGTTGGAACTATTTTCTAAGTCGTAGGAAGTATGGTTTCAATGGGCCTCTTCTTTTTAGGTGTTGCTCGTTCCTTCTCTTTTCACCCATCCACCGCCTTCGCGCCGACCGCTGCCCGCGTATGCTTGTTGTTATTTTTTTTTGCTTTTTTTCTAGTTTTTGCTGCACACATGGGCACGGAAAAGCCATGGCGCGGGCCGTTAGTGACGTGCGCCGTCGGCTGAGCCAGCTGCAGGTGCCGCCGACTCGCAACGGGGATGCCGCTCGCATTCATGCATCGGCAGCCGGCCGAACGACTGTGCCTGCCTTGTGAATGTAAAAGTGTCTCGCATTATTAATGTCATTTTAGATGCCTCATAAGCACGTTAGAAGCTGACCAGGCCATCCGGTCGGGCAAAGCAGGGCAAGTGAATTGTCTAAAATATTGGGCGATAAAGTAGATTACAACTCGAACCTGGTGAAATCTTAAATCGTCTTGTTTGACTATAATTTCCGTCCTGGGAAAACATTTTTCGCACAACGGAACTTATTTTTTTATTAAAAAAGTATTGTTTGAGGGTGTATTCGAACGCTCAAACCATCAATCCTTATATCCCCAGACCGTTCGTGCGTCTTCACTTTAAGTGTCCCTGACGTGCGCACAGAGACATTCCAAGTACAATCAGGATCGCCACCAAGGAATCTTGACGGCATTTCGCGGCTGCCGTCTGCTACCAGAAAGCCGATAAGCGCAGTCTGACTGTCACTCAGACTGCGCTGACTGCCCGACAGTATTTCATCGACGTATTTTTCAATCGCGTCGAGTCTATTCAGTAATTTTTGTAACTAGAGCTTGGCGCTCTGGCGTCCCACCCCGTCTCATCTAGTCTCGCTCAGATCCTACTCGAATACGCTCATCTCCGTGGGCTTTCACAAATTCGCGCATGTCATCTAAGGAGTGTTGTAGGGGTTACTGAAAAAGTAACGAAATACGTTACTTGTTACTTGCAAAATAAAGAATGCGTTACCGAATCTACGTTACTAAAACTAAAAGGAACGCGTTTTCGTTACCGTTATCGTAACATTTGCGCATAGCTTCATATTGGCGACTTCAACGAAATCGACGCCGCGTAGCGGCAACGCCAAGAAGCTCAGGAGAGGAGGCCATTTCGACTCTGTCGTCTGCTATCGCTGCTTGGTTCTCGTAAGTAGCATAAAAACAAACATCGTTTCCAGTAATTATGGTTATGCTTCCGCCGTGTCATTCCTACGCAGTGACTGGAAGGTTTCTACTGTCAAAAAATCGCTTTGCTTTCATATGTAACACCGATTTTACGCTGCAGCTGTGAGACTTTTATGGTGGTCCGCGTGCTGGACGACGAAAACTACCTCCTTTCGTCCGCCATTCTGCCTGACCAGCTCGCCCCCTATAGTTCGCTGGAGCCGCGAATACACTGACAAAGTCTGGCAGATCGCCACAAGAAGCGGCCGAGGAAATGGAAAAGGTGGAGCGGCAGACAACGGACAAAGAGGAGAGCCATGTGACTGGCGCCCCGCTGCGGCAAGACGCCGAAATACACTTCTCCAGAGCGAACAAGTGTGTTTCGGGTCCTCGCCGCTGCAAAAGCTTTGTGCTGACGTCCAGGTTCCCCGAGAAATGTGCTCTTTGATGCTCTGTGCTACCAGATCCTCGCGCTCCAAATCTGTGAACGGGCACTTTTTGGCTCCGTCGTCGAACTGCAAGGCTTTGGGAGTATGGTGGAGGGTATGATTTGCGTTACTTTTTATTTATAAATTGACGGTAACAGTATTTTTGCAGAGAGCGTGTTTTCGACGATGAGACAAAGAGCGTCGGGCGTTTTTTTTTTAATATAGGACTTTTTGCGTGGAGAAGAGACAGGCACAATTTTTAAGGTTTGTGGAATGAGTGCCATAATTAATGACTTGGACCTATATTAGTTTCAGCTTAAGTCCAGACGCAGTCGACGCTACGAGCTAATGGTAATAATCGAGCAGCTTCAAAAGCGCAAGTCACTGGGCCTTTTTTGTTTATGATTGTTTCAGGGACGATAGAACACGTACATAAAGATGACGAATGCACACCATGATGGTGCCCTCTTGGACCCTGTCTGATTGGTCCTATTACCTGGTAACGTCGGGTGCTTCTGGGCGGTAAAACGCAGTATATAGGAACACGAAAAAAAAAGTAAGTTCACTTTTTTCAGGTTTTGGTAAGATGTAGCGAGTAACGTGACCACGTTACCCGTTCGGCAAATAAGTAAAGAATGTTACCCGTAACTGTTTTGAAAACGTAACATGTATACGTTACAACGTTACCGAAAAAGGAATGCGTTACCGGTAACGCCGTTACCTGGAACGCGTTACCACTAACACTGCATTCAAGTCGCTCCTTTCTCCCTTTCCTTCGCAATCCTCCGGGACAAGAAAGACACCGGAAAGACCCTAAGCGTACCACAAGCGTCCACCGGATATCTTCGTGAGAAAGACAAAGAAAAAAAAGGAGGAATATTGCCAGCCGTAATGGGCAATCTCGATCGTACACATTTTCTCAGAAAGAAACGCGCCTCCCGACGAAACAAAAATCGGACATCACAGCCTAAGTGAGGAAGAAAGAGCGTCGGATTGCAGTCGTATCTTCGGCAAAGACATGTCGATAACGCTTGGGATGGGATGACCCCCACCCACTAATATGTTCGCGAAAGCTTTAATTACACCGTCCGTCGTATAACCGACATCCGTTGAAATATAGGAATTGGATAGAACTTGTTCTGCTCGTTTTCAGCTTACTATAGAGAGCAGTGGCCGCCACGAACCATCACGGCGCCAATGTAGAACCCTGTACTAAAAGGGATGCGGGATCCGAAAGGAATAAAATCGTGTATTCTGAATTCATTTTAACGTAGAAGACTCAGTAACAGCATCAATGTGGAATGTCTGAGTAGAATGTCTGAGTGACTGTTTTTTTTAAATATTATTTATATTTATTCACATTACTGGCCGCCTTGGGGCAGCCAAGGTAGGAAAGATACATCGATTAAGGTTTACGATGAAGCAAGTACAAAATGTGGCAGCGCAGCAAAAAAGAAAAAAAGAAAACACAGATATTGCATATATAATTAGAAACACACGCAGAGTAGAAAAATAATTCGTTTAATGGGTATCAAGGCCTGAAACTTCAAGACTCTGGTAACTCGTTTATCAAGGCTAGAAACAATGCCAAACAATTTGAAGAGACAGTCTGGTCGGGTAACGCATTCCAGGCATGGATAGTACGAGGAAAACAAGAGTATTTGTAACAGTCAGGCCTGCATTTTATTTCAGTGATTGATTTACTGTGTTTATTTCTTGTGATCCTAGACGTTTTGAAGTGAAAGTAATCTTCGTAATCTAAGTTTTAGTTCCGATATATTAGATTAAAAATAAATTTCAATCGATTGATATTTCTACGTTTTTGTAATAAAAATTACTAATCTATCCCTACTCTAAAAGAAGAGCTTATTCGCCCTCTCCCGCACATCTTCTTTCGCCTTGATCATCAGTATAAAGTTGGAATTCCCCAATGTCTCACCTCCGCCTACCTCGACTCTTTTATTCCCAGGTCGTCATCGGAGTAGAACGCCCTTCCCGCATATTTAGTGTCGACATCATCAATTGATTCTTTTAAAGATGCAATAACCAGCCATTTTCGTCAACAGGCACTCTGACTGCTTTTTTCTTGTTCAGTGTTTGTATTTGTTCTTATCTTTGTATTATGTTTTGCTACTTGCCCCTCCGGCTGTAATTCCCTCGGGCCATGAGGGTACTGATATAAATAAATAAATAAAAGCGGAATGCCGGCCTGTACATAAAGCTCCGAAATTGAGGTGTTTCTGCCATACTTAATAAATATAAATCTCAGTGAATTCTTTGCAATCCTTTCTAATTTGTTAATAATAAATGTTGTGTAAGGATCCCGCACAGCGTCGGCATACTCAAGCAGAGATCTAACAAACGTTTTGTAAGCGGTTAGTTTGGGTTTGCTCGAGCATTCCTTCAGTCTGCTTTTTCATGCCAATAATTTAGTCATTGCTTTTCGGGAGATAAAGTCAATATGCGAGTTCCAACCTAGATCTAAATTTATGATTAGTCCTAGGTATTTGTATTTACATACCGTATTCAAAGCTGTTCATTGAAGAGTGTAATTAAAATTCAGTGGGTTTCTTTTCCTTTAGCTATCGTCGTATGCGCACAATTTTGGTTATTAAGAGACATTTGCCAATCATCACACCATTCTGAAATCATTTCTAAACTTTTGTTTAAGACTACTTGGTCATTTGAGCATTTCACTTGCTTGTAAATTATAGAATCATCGGCGAATAAACAAATTTGAAAGGATCTGTCTACTGTAATATCATTTATAAAAATAAGAAAGAAGTAGGGGTAGAAGAACTTATCCCTGAGGAACTCCGGATTCTACTTTTAATATGGATGAGCGCGAATCCTGTATTCGTACAAACTGTTTTCTGTTATTTAAATATGCTTCTAACCATTTTAAAATGTATTCATTGGTTAATAAGGATAACAGTTTCAGGAGTAGCTTTCCGTGAGGCACGCGGTCAAACGCCTTTGCAAAATCTATAAAAAATACGTCCGTTTGATATCAGGAATAAATTGATTTTGCGAAATCATTCAGAGTGAGCACCAGTTGCATAACTGTAGATAGATTGCGTCCGAAACCGTGTCGACCTTTATTAAAAAAGTTATTCTCTTCGAGAAAAGAGACAATATGCCTAAACAAAATATGCTCAATCAATTTTGCACTTTTAGTTTCAAGGCTTAGCAATGCTGCAAAGATGCCTTCTTTACATATTGTAACACTCGGAATGCTTTTCGGTGACCATTTTATTTTGTATTTTGGTTATAATCCGTAGTATACACTGATGAGAAGTATTCGTTGAATGAGCTTGCAATTTTCAATGGATCATCAATGTCTGTTCCGTTCTGTATTATGGTGTTAATTGGCTGTTTTGATTTGATCACATATCGCCAAACTTTCCTAGGGTCGGACACCAAAAATTAATGTAATGTCACATTAGAAAAATATCGTTTTGACTCTTAAATCATTCACCTCAATTGTCTTCTAAGTTGTGTTATTCTAGGTTTGGCTGTTCTTTGGATTTGAATTCTAATTCTGTGTATTTTAAGTTTGAGATGCAAAACCTCCCAGTAATCCAAGGATTACTTTTTCGTATTTGTTTGCAACGTGTCGGTATAAACCTTTTTATACAGTGGAGAACGGAATTCTTAAATGACAACCACAAATCATTAATATCTAATGCATGTTCACGTTTTTCACAAAAACTGTCAAATGATAATTCGAGGGGATCTAAAACGATTTCGTCTAGTGTTCTTGTGTAGTAAAACTGTTCGACTAATCGGTCTGTTTTTTTTTTTAGTATTAAGTTCTCCGGTACATTTACACCAACCTAAATGGTGGTCATATATCCCCTCTCTAACCTGGCAAGTGAACGCTTTATTTAATAACTCCTCAGATATAAATGCGAGATTAAGGATATTATTGTTTGTACTTGAAGTTCTCGTGGGACATGTAACAATTTACGTGACATGACTATCAAACGCCAATCAAAATTTCTGAGTGCTTGCAATTAAATTTGAAAGGAGTTCAATTTACCCAGTTGATGTTGGTAAGGTTAAAATCACCTTCGATTACAAAGTTTGAAAAACGTTGTCTTTCCAGATTTACAAAGTACTATGGCTTTTTTAGTACGCTTTCAGAAGCATTTGGAGGTCGGTAGATTGCCCCGAGGAGAATTGGAGTATTAAGTATACGCAGCTTGACCCAGACCGATTCGATATTTGAGGTATCGTGAATTAATGTTGCCCCGATACTATTTTCAAGAACTATTGCCACTACTGTCCCTCTTGTGTCCCAGTCCTTTCGTAAAATTTGATGTGTTGGTGGAATGATTTCGTTGTTGATAATGTTAGCGTGCAACATGTTTCTGTTATGACTACTATATCAGGATGATCGGACAATAATATGTGTTCTAGTTCAGCAGCTTTATTTACTACACTTCTGGCGTTTACATTCATTAGATCGAACAAACGAGATATCAAACACTGTTGTCATTCGTTGTTGGATCGCGCGTGTCTGTCATCTCGTTGTCTCGTGTTAATCAGAATCCGGGCGTTTTTCTCGGGATCTCACTGATAGCGAGAATTGCCAACTATCGCCTTATCGAATCTTAACATGACTTTCTCGCCTTTGTCACGGTCTTCTTTAGCGCTGTTCCAGAAAAGCTTCCTTTTTTGTCTGATATGAATCAAGAACTCTTCGGATATTGATATTTTGGTTCCCTTAAGCTTCCGCGCATTTCTCAGGATGCTTTCTTCTGCATTAAAGTAAAAGTTTCAATATTAGAGGCCTTGATTTCCCCTTAGTCGGTCTTCCAATCCTTATATGATCCTGTCCGCGCGAACATCTTCAATGCCTAGTTTGTCTTGCACAATCTCTGTGGTAATAACTTTTTCTAGGTCCCGCTTAGTTTATATGGGATTTGCGAAAATTTCCCCCAAAATATTAAATGTTTTTTGCGCATTCGGTCTTCTAGTTCGTCAAATTTGTTTTTGAGCGAAAAACTGTTTGTTTTAATGTAGTCACAGTACTCGAAAAACGTCAGCATTTTTTTGTGACACTCTTGAATGATTTAACGGTTTCTTCGTTGCACCTCTTCTTTCTTCTACCTTTCCTGGGCTGGATTTTGTTCCCTTAATTGCCTAGAATATCTTATTTCAACCTACCAAAAAGCTTTTGTAGGGTTTCTTCCGTATCTGGGCATGGATTACATTCAATATCTCCAGAGAGTAAGAGGAGGTAACACACATCAAAGCATTCAGCGAAAATACACAGTAGCCGTTGTGGGTCGGCAGCACAATGAGAAATATATTGTTACTCCTCAAACTAGAATGGCGTTTGCCACTAACCTGTACGATAAAGAAGTGGTTTGAGCAACTTGTCTCTTAGGCTGACACAACCACTAAACAGCTCCGGTCTCGGTGCCGTTGATTTAGGCTTTTCGGAAGACGTTGCTGCTGTTGACCGGTTGGCGACGCCCTGGTAGGTGATCACAGTTTCGCTGGTGACTCGGGGAAGGGGCAGCAATGGCTGTTGGACTGACGTTGCAGAAAGTGCCCCGCCGAGGAAGCGGGAGCCATCAGTCGAGTCTGTGGTGATTGAGGCATCCGTCGATCCGATGCCTGTCCCTTTACACTGGCTAGGTGGCCGTGTTCCGATCAGCAGAGCAATCTGTACGATAAAAAGTGGTTTGAGCATCTTGTCGCCTAGGCTGCCACATCCACTGAACGTTGCAAGAACGTTTATTTCAATTTAATTATCTTTAATTATCTCATGAACTTATGTGGTGTTGTTAAATACAGTACGCTCGAACATTCTGCTGAAAATGTTCTCGATGTCGCTTTTCAAATGTGGCCACCCTAAACATCGGGTTTGCCTCGGATCCTTTGGTGCAAATATATTCCTTTAATTTACCTTTTATCGAAAAGTTATTTCTTCCGTTGAAGCAACAGAGTATTGCCTCAACCTAGCGCTTGTTTCTATCTGAAAGGAGACTGCTTAAATTTATAAAGATTGCTTGAAAATATTGGCTGGTGCGACGTTGTCGATATGACAGATGTTGATGATTCTACCAAGATGCTCACCTCGGTTGCTCAAAGAGCTCTGGTCAGTTTTGTTCCAGCATGTTCATATAAATCGTTCATTTATGCAAATTGGTGCTTGAAAGATCTGAAATTCTACTTGTGTAAAAAGGAACACTTACCCAGACTAAAAAAAACTGATTCAACTTTTTGGTTTATTGAATTTAGCATTTATCGTGCATTAATAACAATTGTTTAAACGCCATAAAAGCCTATCTTGACAGTGTGGAATGCGCTCTGAATCGTATACCAAACATTTTTTGACAATTTGTATGGGCTCCACTTTCGTGAGCCCAAACAAGCTATTTTCTTGCGGTATAGGATGGATGACGTTCTTCACCAATCGTTGCCCGACGAAGGTGAAAATATTTTCGACGATTATTTTAAACGATGTTTCTCCGATGGTCTTCAATCACTTCCAAATAACGGCGGTTTAGTTAGTTGTCATGTCATAAAAGCTCATACGGTATAAGAAAACTGAAGCCGAAGGTTTCGAGTGGCGTTGATGGCATACCAGGCTTCATCATTAAAGGATGGAGCGCCTCATTCAGTTCTTTCCTAATACACATTTTTAACCTTTCGCTTGGTTCAGGTGTGTTTCCTTCGCGTTAGAAGATGTCGGTGATCATTCCGATTTTAAAATGTAATGATGCGCCAGTCGGTACAAATTATCGTATTTTATACTTGCTTTATGTATTTTATAAGGATTTTGAGATTGTTGTTCATACTCGGTTGCCTTCATTACTTTTTGTTAAAAACTTAACACCGTTACAGCATGGAATCATGAGTGGTCGGTCTCAGGAGACAAATCTGTGTACTTGTTTTCATTATGGCGCGCCATTTGTCGCGAGTGGGGGACAAGTTGATGCATTTTTTTATATCACCCAGGTTTTTGACAATGTATGTGACAAATTACTCTTCCAAAAGCCATTCCTATAGTGCTTGTTTACAGTTATGTAATTGGATTAAAAGCTATTTGTTATTTCGCACAAACTCTGATTATGTTGTAGACAATGTTTCCCACAGCTTTATTTCAACGTCTCGCGTTCCTTAGAGATCGATTCTAGGCCCTCTTTATTTGACGTATTTTTATAAATAACATATTGACCTTTATTTAAAGTTTTGAGGTGCTTCTTTTGCCGATTATTTTAAGATACTGAAAATAATTCCATCACCAGAAAATTTCAATGTATTACAATTCTATGTGTCACGTATGCTTCTGTGGTGGAAAAAGAATCCGTCTGCGCTGAAGCCTTCGAAAAACAATAGTGTTTTCGTTGTGCCGACGTCATAGTGTTGTCATAATGTCATCGTGTGTACAGATAGTTCCTTAACATCTAAAAATCATGTGTCTTATATTGTCGGCAGCGCGATGAGAATGTTGGGAGTTTCACATTTGTCTTTCAATTTTAGCAGCCCTTATAGCTTGATTCATCTTTTTAACTCTTTAGTGAAGTCGTGACTTGAATTTGCGTCCTTCATATGGAATTCGGTATCAAAAATACAAACCATAAATACTGAACACTTTCAGAAAAATCATATTTTCTATAATTCATTAAAGGTATTTAGAACGATGTGTTTATTCTAGTCCTTAATATTGGCTAGAAAAATAGTATATTTAACTTTCGTCCAATATAAGTGAGGCTCGTTACTTAGTTTTTCAACATAAGGCTCGCAAACAGCGCATAGAGTAGGCTCACCTCCTCTGTCATGTTAATTTTCATGTTATTGCTTCGCTCTACTAGGCATTTAATATGTTTTTGATATTCGCTCACCCTGCAACGATTCAGCCCTTTCTCGTATCCCAGATATTTTATAACAGTGTCGCAACTCTGGATCTCGATACTCTGTGCATCAGCATCTCAAGTTTCTCCGCCTCTTGGCAAATTTGATCTGTACTAAATAATTTTATTTGTTTTGTTTTGTACTATATGTGTATTAGTTTGTCTTCAGTGTCATCCTGTATATATATATACTTCTGTTTGTGTATTTACGGAAGTACAACAATATACAGACAATTATGGGTGTTTCTTGTGTTCCGTACTATAAATAAAGTTGAGGATGCTGCTGCTGCTGATGATGATGATTTCATTCTTGATTAATATTTATGTAATTATAACTAATTCTTAAACTTTTTATAGCATTTTGTCTGCGGCAAAGCTAATGTTACGAACGATTATCTTTCCAAGATTGCCGGTAAATATTTTGAACTCGATAAAGGGGTTTCTGCGAGGCCACTCGTTTGATTGCGTGACAAAGGTTTCACTATCAACTACTGATACACAAAATGAAAAAAAAACAATTTCAAGACCGATCGAGCGAAAGTATAATTAAAGCATGGACATTTATAACGAATTTTGATTAGCTTGCTTCTTTCATATCCACATTCATGCTATTTTTGATATGCTTAGGAAAGTGGATGGCATAACACTGAAGGTTGCGAATGTAACCTACTATATTTCACTTCAGCTTAAATCCACATGCAGCCGACGCAACGAGGTAACGGGAACGATCGAGCAGCGTCAAAAAGCGCAAGTCACTAGGCGTTTTCTGTTTATGGTTGTTTCAGCGATGGTAGCACAGGTACAGAAACATAATGAACACCATGATGGTGCCCTTATGACGCTGTTTAATTGGTCACATCATCTCGTGGCGTCGCCTGCGTCTGGACTTAGGTGAAACGACGCAGATGCGCCGAGGAACAGAGTGGTTTGTAGAGCAAACATTCCCAGGTTTGCTCAACAAACCTGGGTATGTTTCTCCCTTCATCTATTCAAAATAGGTAAAATATTAAGGTGGGCTAGTTGGTTTAACATAATGATTTAAAAGCGCAAAGGACAGACACGGACATGAAGTAGACAGGACAGCGCTATACTCATGACTGGGGTTTTAATAGAAACATAAAGAAGAGAAGAAAGAAGCAAAATAAATTCTACGGACGATAAGAATATGAGTATAGCGCTGTCCTGTCTACTTCATGTCCGTGTCTGTCCTTTGCGCTTTTTAAATCATCAATATAGTTAAACACTCTTTTTTAATTTTGAATAAAACAACTGTTGTCCGAACACTCGAGACTTCCTAGAGGAGTCTTATCTTTTTGCCCACTTTCAGTCCAATGGCTCAGAGTTCGCACCTTTCGGCGCATGCATCCTTTTCGCAGTTTTTTTATTTTTTTATTCCATACCTCCTGCAAGAAAAAACTTATGCATGCGTCTGCTTATTCAACCGAAGTCATTCATCTCCTTGCTCATGCATTATGCATAATCTAGGTTATCTATATATTGGCTGCCCATCGTACCTGTAGAAAACGATGCATTTCCCTGCACTTAGCAATGTGTAAACACATATTGCTCTTAGATTTGTGTATCCACTCGATAAAAGGTTTATGAATTATGGGAGGACGTAGGACATACCGGTCTATTTCCGTAAAAAGCAAGTTTATTTTCTAGCGCTTTTCTTATTTTTATCGTTTTTATCAACTCCAGCTTTAATCAATGAAAAATGTATCAAAATATTTTGCACCGTACGCAAAAAAAAAAAGAAACCGGATTCGGCATTTGAATGTGCAGGGCAGAATATGCTCACGCAGTGATTTATTGGGCTGTAACTGAGTATCCGTGATATTGAGCGACCTGTCTGGATTAACTGCTTAACTCTCATTTCAATTACAAAATGAAAGTCATATCTAAGCAAAACATGCAATACTGTGTCCGTGCGTATATTGCAAGTTATACTTATTTTTGCTTCCAAATTTGCAAGCTAGTTACAATAATCCTATTTTTGTTAAGGGAACACTATGCTTGATTCTTTTTTCCTGCTAGCATTCCATTAAAACAAAAAGATAAGACATTTAGTCTGTCTAAATTATATTATTACTTTGCAACAAATAAATCAGACAGGTTTACCACATGATAGTGCTTTAGTCTACGAGGCCACTTCATTTAGAACTAACAACTACATCCGGAATATCCCTGAGTTATTAAATATTCTAAATGATGCCATTCGCGTCTTCCTAAGTATGCTTTAAATAGTCTTCAACCCAATTAAATGCGTTTGATTTACTGAATACCTTGTTCTGGTAATAATACCTAACCACAATTTTGAAAATCAAATAACTAGAGCGGTAGGAAGATTACAACAACGTATAAGCCCAAAGCCTGAATTTAAAGGGATACTTCAACGAAATTTGAAATGTACCCTCGTGTTCAAAAACAGGCTGAACACGATCCACAATATCCGTAAATATTAGTCGCACGTTCGTATTTTGAGCCCGATAGCTGTATTTGTCGTTATAAACAGGCCGTTCTGCTTTGCTCGGGGACGAGCAAAGCAGCGGCAAGGCTCACGTCGACAAGACGGTTGTAAGTCAGCGCCCTGTCTGTGTGTTTCTTCGACCTCGTCCTACGTCTTTTTTGCGCTGTTCCCACCAATCACAATGTACCACCACCTAGCCCAACTACATGCCTTGCTGCAAAGGGCATCGGACCGCTGCCATGCCTCCGCTTGTGCGGCCAAGAGCGCGCTATTAAGGCTGGAAAAGATACGTTCAAGCGCACGCTGCACATGCGTGCAGACATGGGGCACAAGTCATGGTATAGTTCATGGTAACCTAGAAACGTTGGTTCTAGGCAAGGCAGGCATCGTCACTACGTGTCAATGTTGCTCGACGGACATTACAAACGAGGCTTTAGCGACATCTAAGAGGAGCCTCTTGGTAACCGTTTAATTCGTCTTAAAATTATTTTCCGTTTTTATTTAACGAGATATTGGGGTGTCCGACGTGGTACCGCTCCCTTGAACACTTATGGACTTAGAAATTAGCGGAGAAAATAAAAGCCTTTAAAACAATACATTTTATTTAAACTCTACATGTATCGCACGATATTATTTTAAATTTCAAGTTCAGTTGAACTTCCCTGCGTCATTTGGCATCTCCCGAAAATTTTCATTAAACAAACCTTGCTTAAATATGAATGACGCTCGTCCGTAACACTAATAAATAGTTACCTTTACTCCATTATGTATTTAATGCAGTTATCAAACAAATAGTGTCAGTAATAAAGTTCTGGCGATACGAAAACACAATCCTTTCGCCCCATGATACAGCTCCGAAAGATATCAAGTTTCGAAATGTCACAAGCTTTGTTTGTGTTGTTTTTTGTTTTTTTGTTGTTGTATATGTTAAGTCAAAACCTTCTATGAAAAAAAAAAAAAGAAAACGTGAAATTAACGGATTACTTTACATGAGAAGAAAAGTAGCTCCAACCCTCTACCGAACAGGTGCGGGGGTTCCAGTCGCCTGGAGGGAGACTGAAAGCTGCGTGTCATTTACTTACGTCAGCCTGACATCTTATTACTTATAGACCTTTTTTGCATAACCTCGAACCAGCCTGTAACTGACATACCCTCGACCTGGTGCATATTTTGATTGCCCCCTGACACAGGGTATGCAACCGCCAAGGGTATGGGCGAAAAGGCTTAAAAACGGGCGTCGTGCATGAGTTAGTTCCGAGTGCTCCTTTTTACCGTGCTACAATTTCCGAAAATCTACGGTTGTCTGGCTACCACTTCATGGCCGTCTGGTGGACAAATAATTTAAAAAAAGCATAAGAACAATAGCAGAAAGTGTGCCATGAGCACAAGAAGCTGCAGCACGAGTGTGGCTGCAATGTTATCGAGTTTCGCATTTTCCCCGATAATTTTTATTTATGAAGTCAGTCGATTGCGAGCTTCAATCGCGAGGGCTTTGTATCAGACTCATCGTCACGTTTATGCTCACAACCACTTCGTCTACGACAAGAGGACCGATTTTAATTCCCCGTGCAGGTGGTCGAATTAGGTTATCACTGCCAGCCCCATGGTATGTGATGGGTATGAAAAAGTCTACATGCCACTACTCAAGATGGAGCTATCAAATGCCGAGAGCTTACCTGCATAGACTATATTAAACTGCTCATATATACTTCGTTGTGGAAACTCAATCATAACGCCCCAAAGTCTTCGTCCTCGTTCTTTCTAGGGTGCCTTCATGTGCGCTTTGCTTGGGGTGATGACATCTGGCCATTTTGTTTCTAACGTTTATTTTTATTTTTTTGTTCTCAAGCGCGTGAAAGAGCGTGTCCCTGCACGCGCTCGTGGCGTTGACTGTGCTACAGCGACATTTTGTTTCCTGCGATTTCTTTGTATTTTTCCTGTGAGCGCGTGCTGTCGGCATCGGGTACTACAAACGATGGCATCACCCTAAACAGAGGGACATCGAGGCACTCTAGTTCTTTCGAGGAGGCAAGGTGGTGGCCTGTCAGTAGCCAGCTGGATTCAACCGGAAAAGCTCCAGCCAAGTTATTGCAGCCCACCATAGCTATGTCTAGCCAAGTTCCCCCATACCCACACCGTTGCCTACCCAGATAGCTGTGCTGCCAGAACTAGCCGATATTTCTTTTTCTAAGCCGCTAGATCGGCGTCGTCGGCGCCGCAATTCCCAAGATGGCGGCGCCTTTAAAGAAAAGGTCTATGTGACTGTCGGAAGCTAATATTTTTTTCTATTTTATGTTATGACTTATAGGTTCCCAAGACCGGTGATCTTGATGGTGTGAAATGCACGTTGCGAAAACACCGTGGAAAATCGTGGACAATGCCCGCTGAGCAGCTCCACACTCAGCTATGGCCGCCAACCAATAATGCGCCCTATAGTTTCGTATTTGGAAGAAAAGTGAGTGACTTCCACCTGAGATGGAGTGCCCCCCATAGAGTTATTACAATAAACGCTAGAGGCTCAGCTGGCGCTAGTGTGCTGTTGCATTTTGAAGCAGACAGCAAGCAGTCTAAATTTGACTTCCGGTAATGTATTCCTATGGGAAAAAGCGAGTGCATTTTCTCTCTGCGCTCGATTATAAGAGCAAATATCACGAATAACTTGTTCGTACTAGGCACATTGGAACATTTCTCAGTCACGCAGACGAAATAAATGGTCAGTTACGGCGTTTTTCTTTCAAATTCATCGCATTAAAAACGGTGCTAAAACGGCTTCGTACGTGTATTTTTGTGCACTGTCAGACACTGTTAGCGCGAACACGGCGTCGACGCTTTCCAACATGGGGGTATACGTGCCAAACGAACGAAGGAGATGTAGAAAACCGAGAGGGACGGCAAGAACTACGCAGCAACACTGGATAAGTAACTCCTTGTGCTTGCAGACGATCAAAATAAATTGAAAGTCACGTAATATAGTCAGATTTGCAATAAATAAGTACTGCGAAGATGCTTGTTCTGGGTTCAAATGGTTCAAAGCATCACCCGCACGCTCCAAATCTTTGCAAATGAGGGGAGCCAGAGAGCAGGTGCCCGATAAAAACTGCCCGGCATGGGAAATAATAAAAAGACAAACCTTTAGTAACTCACGAGCTTTGTTTTTTGCGTTCGAATGTTTCTTTAACCGATCGTAAAGATGCACGACGGAGTCATTTTCATCCAATGACAGGACGGGCATAATAGCAATATATAAGCACCACCAAAATGCTAGCAAACCTTGAACACACTCTACATTCATTTCGATCGTTAGTTTGCTTAGAACCGTCGCTCGTTTTCACATACCTTCCTTGAAACAGGGTTTGGGCCTGAAATAGAGCGAAGTTTAACATCGCTCAGTGGTAAAGAAAAATGCTGTAACTAAAGCAATTACACTTTCACAATACCAATAAAGGTACATACTATCCGTTACAACCGATATGACAAAAGTTATTCATGTTATTTTCCGGCGAAGAGACAAAATTCACGCGCGTTTTCCCATAGGAATACACAGGGAGGCTGCAAATGTAGACTGCATGCTGTCTGCTTCAATTTGCAACCGGAAGTCCCGTAGACACTAGCGCCAGCTGAGCCTCTAGCGTTTATTGTAATAACTCTATGGTGCCCCCAAGCCAACTACGCGATTATCGTCAGAAACATAATGAGAGCAATGGGGCGTGTCTTCCGGACCCTCGGCCTCTAGAACGCCGCTTCTTGCCTTCTGCCAAAATTCTAACGCGCGTTCGCTTGCGCGCGCGAGGTGCACGAGGTGCCGAAGCGTTAACGCATAGCCTCTTCTATACCGACAAAGCCTGGCAGGTCGCCACAGGAAGCGGCCGCCCAAATTGAAAAGGTGGAGCGAAAGACAACGGATGGAGAGGAGAGCCACGTGACTGGCGCCCCGCTGCAGCGAGACGCCAAAACACACTTCGCTCGAGCGAACAAGTGTGTTTCGTGCCCTCGCCGCTGCAAAAGCTGTGCGCTGACGTCCAGGTTCCCCGAGAAATGGCACTTGGATGCTCTGTGCTACCAAATCCTTGCTCTCCAAATCTGCGACCGGACACTCTATGGCTCTGTCGTCGAACTGTCAGGCTTTAGGAGTAGAAAGAGGCTATAATTGACCAAGATGGAACACTCACGCTGGAGACGGGACAACCGAAGCTTCCCCCAGCAGTTCTCGACTCTTCGGTGATTATAGTAGGCTGCCTCCAATCCTTGGAGGTGGAAAGCTTCTGGAGGCGACATTACGGAGCCGGAGGTGAAGCTGGGGGCACTTCCGGTTTGGAGGGACACCCCTAAATGATGACCAAAAACGAACAAATCCAAGAGACGCTGTCGGACGGAAATGACAGTTGACTTGGCGCCAAAGGTCCTTTTGGTCATCCTTGGGGGCGTTCTCAGCGACCGCGATTTCTACTTCCGGCGTCCAACTGGGATTTGCTCGTTTGGCTGTCTTGAGCCGGTATGTCGCCTCGACTTCTTCCTGCCTCCATGTTCCAATAGCTTATACTTAGGGTAACTTGTTTCAGGATACCCCGTGATGACACAATTCCAATCACAACTTGTGTGATTGTGTCATCTACGACGCAAGAAGGACACGACTCAAAAATACGCTAGCATGCCTAGAGAACCAACCCTTCTCCGTGACTAAGTCGTTTGCTACTTGGGACAATCCACGCAAAGAAGCCTTTCTGTTCTTCTTCTCTCCTATAATCCCCTAATCCCTCTCCCCCAAAACAGAGCAGCGAACCGGGAAAAAATACACCAGGTTAACTTCTTTGTCTTACTTCCTGCTCTTCCTTCCCTCCCCCCCCCCTTTTTTTTTTTCCGTGCTAGTCTTTTGAAAATTGAGGAAAATCGAAAACCCCCGAATTGGAGCAGTACCTGAATATTAAAAACCAAAGCTTCAAATAAAGTTAGTTTTTACTTAGAGCTTTTTTTTTTTTTTGTGTTTACCCGAAACCCAGTTTCTGATGAACTGCGTAAGAGGCTAGTTCTTTCTAAGAAAACCAGAATTCCTATCTCGTTTTTTTTTTTCTGGCATTTTCATACTGAATGAACCCGGAAGGCGCACGCGGCTAGCTCTAAGCTCCGATAGGCTCTGATGGCTGGTAGTCCCTGCTGTGGATGATTTCAAGGTGAAAAAGGATATAAAGGCAGACTATAAGCCTGTGCATCGCTAAATTTACAAATTGTCTTATAGTATATTACAATTTCATTCAATAAATTGCAGTGAAAAAACACCAATTTCTCATCAAACTAAAAAAAAAGTTGGCAGTAAAAAAAAACAAAAAAACTCATCAGCAACAATAAAAAACGCGTAGTTGCATTTTATTTTTTATTTTCTCTGGGCGAGATGGAAATTATCTCCATGTTCAAATTGTTCGTCGATTTCGCTTGCCGACAGTTGCAAACGCATAAATACTCTCACTGCGCACCGGGGCGGGTTCTTTGGCCCAAACTTCGTTATGTAGTCAATCAAAACTTGTTGTTGGCCTAGTTCATTCATGATGCAGTCTAGAAGCTTTTGCGATGAAAGTTGCGCTTCTCCGAGTCTATTCCTTTGTAATTGTCCCTTGTGTCGCGCAAGAAACTTCTAGACTGCGTTATGTGTTGGGGGAGAACACTTTTGGCGTCTTATTCGGGGTTAGGGGATGTCGCACTTTGAACTTGTGCATTTAAAATGTATTTAGTTATTCTCAATCAGTCCCATTGCGTAAACACCTCCAATCAGATCCATGAAAGCGCTTTCGGGAAGACAAGAATGCAAAGTTTAATTCTCTGTCTTCGTTGACCGAGACTGGACTTATAGACAGGCCACATCTAGCAAAGGAATATTCGCTACTTTCCCAGCCCATAGGAGGCGCACTAATTTCTATAAAAATGGCTGTCATCTGCATGATCATCGTAGAGCAGCAGTCGGAGGTTGGGTCTGCGACGCGTAAGTAATTTAAAGTTTGAGAAATACGAGATACATCATTCTTCTACGTCTGGAAGGTACAAGCAAGCACCTCCATTCTGAAGCCTATCATCCAGGAAGTAGGAGGCGCGATTCTTACACCACGGTACAACCATCGCCGAAAATTGCGAATACGGCTAGCAAGTGTTTGAAAATACATTTTTTGGCGCAAGATACGATGGCAAGTTACAATGAGCAAAAGCTTAGATCACCAAAACAAGGTTGGCGCTTTTGCGTGTCATATATCTGTTGTTTTTTTTTTCAATCGTTTATTCCTTGTATTTTGAAAATTGTGACCATGAATGTCCAAACTGCTCGCAAAAATACTATTTCAAACTTTTTTGTTGTTTTCTGTGGATCCATGTCTCAGTATTGTAAGTAGGGTAGGTGTGCAGGCGATCTGGTGTGGAAACGATGTACTTCGGCGTTTTTTTTTTCCTACTATTATTTATAGATGCGGAGCATCTCTTGCTCGGGCCTATGTCCCGCGGGCTTGGCGTCGTAGTCCGCACTCGCAATACGCACGCGCAACTCTCCTCCTTCCCTCTCTCCAACAGCTGCGCGTTACTCTCTCCGCTCGCTCTCTACCAGCTGCGTGCACTGCGCGTGCGTTGGCTTGTACTCACACCGCGCGCGCACGCACAACTCTCCTCCTCTAGTCTCCTCTCCTTCAAGTGTGAAAAAAAATAAACGGCGAGCGTTCCAAGTTTCTCTGCCGCGAGCCGCGACGAAAGCTAGCGTAGGGGGTAACGCTAGGGCAGTCGGTGGCGCCATCTCTTGACGTCAGCACGCAACTGACTCTTTCCTCGGAAACAACACGATGCTCCGCATCACCCCATAATTCCCCTCGGGAAGATGGTGTAATCTTTTTCCTTTATTTCAGGGTTTACAAGTATAGGATCGAGTGTTTATGTACCATTAGGTTCCCGACTTTGTAGAAAACTCCTCTTTATGTCCATTTTATATATGTACAAATATTATATAATAAAAACACAATAAATAATATTAATAGAATAGAATGATATATGAATGCGGATTTAAAACGAATTCCAAAGCAAGGAGAGTGGGTTTCTTACGCTGTCAGAGACTGTAATACAGATGTAAGCCGAAGTAATGACCGCCCGACGACTGCACAGACATTGGTGGCGCTTCTCACAACCGAGAAGCTGAACCAGCTTGTGTCATTGACAGGAAAGCTTAACCGGGCGTGGTTAATCCGGAGCATCTCATTATAGACCTTTGCAAGGATCGCCTTCTGCGCGCTGTCATCTTCGTCTGCTGGGCAGTGAAACGTTCTCTGAGCATGCGCTGTAGCTCTTTTGTGCTGTATATCAGACGCTGCGCATGCATGCGTCCATAGCCTAGTGACTCAGCATTTTTCGCCAGGATGATACGTGATTGATTGCAAGGCACCACAGCCGTTGGGATTGCACCATTATCAGATAATAACGTCGAAAAACAAATCACAAAACCAGAAGCGTTTTTGCGCTGTCGATGGCGAAGCGTGGGCATAAAGACCCGTTCACACTCTTGCGACTGAGTAAGACCGAGAGAGACCGGACCGGTTTTGAAGCCTCTTGCGATGTCTTAGGACCAGCTCCGCTACAGCGCATCCGGTCCTAAGACGCCGCAAGAGGCTTAAAAACCGGTCTGGTCTTTCTCGGTCTTACTCGGTCGCATATGTGTGAACGGCGCTTAAATAGGATGCATTGAAGTGTGCGCGTAGTAAGCACTCCTCACCCCTCAGGCGAATCATGTTTGAGAGAGGCTCGAAGCTAAGGTGCGCGCGCTGTTTTCACGCGCATCCTTGCACGCGCATGGGAAGCAGGAAACGTAGTGGTGGTCTTGAAAACACACTTCACTACACACTGAATTGTGGACGGTGGGCGCTGTCCAGAATCCAGGTGGGTCTTTGTCCTTCACTCAGGAAATGCTTTAACTGGGGGACTGGTACGTTGAGGCCTGAGGATAGCAGATTTTCAAGTATTCGGTGGGCCCATTTCATTTTGAAACCTAAATCGCGGGAGAAAGAAAAAAAGAACAAAAGTTATTGTGGCGTGCGAAAACGTTACACATTATTCTAGACAAAAAGAAAAACAAGCTGCACTTAGAACGCAATATGTTATCCAACAGAAAAAAAAGTATTTGATCTGTCAGTGCGTATTTCTTACGAAACTAACCTTATTGCAGAAATGTCTAAGAGAACATTTTTTTCTCTCGAGTTCCACCCAATATAATTTCGGTTTATATTTTTTGTGTGTTTTATTTCGACTTTTTTCAGTTTTGAGACAGCTTTTTAGCGGCGCAATGGAGAGAAGATTTATTACTTTTCGACATTCTGTTGCAGGCTGTGTGTACCCACCGCTGGCGGAGTTTGTTCGTTTATACTTGTAATAGATCCCCCCTCCCACCCCTTTTCACCACCACCCCTCTAAACAATGTCCTTCACAAAGCGCGTATAGTATATTAAATTGTTGCGGCTCAATATGTCTACATTCTGGGGGCTATTTGACTTTCTGTCAAGAAACCTTACCCGATCACCCAACACATTTTCGCGAAAACAGAAATACACGGGAACAAAAAAGAGTGCTGCGTTCGTGTCAAAGGGATGCAACGACAAGCATACAAAAAGAATGCTCTGATTAGTTAAAAGCAGCGAACTTCGTCGCCTGACTTCATTCATAAAGCATCGTCACGTTCGCGTGGCGTAATAGACACTCACGATAATATCCTTTCCGAGTTGTGACATAAATAAATGAAAAAAAAAAGATGGCATGACGGAACAGAGGCCTCGTTTGAGTAAATATATGCAGAGGGGCATGCAATATAGATGCCGGGTAAAAAATCGCCCTTTTCCAGTGCGTTGCCCCACGGTGAAGGTGTGGTTGCGATTTTCTGTTGAAAAAGTCTGTCTCAGTGAACTGAGACCCAAGCAGAAGCATTTTTTTACCGCAATCTATTTTTAAATATAAAATGTATAATTTGTTTTTGGCGTGTTCGACCCATAAAACAATTTTTGAAATATTTGGAATGAAATATGCAATTGATATTTATTCCAAAATGTTAAAAATTGCAAGTTTCCAATATTTGTTTCAAAAAGGTATACTTTTATCGTACGAAAGTTCTCCGTCAAAGCAGGAAGCGACAATGACTTGTTCATCTACTGTGCCACGCAATTTCAAGTTTGAGCTGTACAAGCATTATCCATTCTTCGGAGGCAGAAAGCATCGAACCTCAAACGATATAATCATCAACTCAAAGACTAAGCAAAAAAAAATTACAAATTCTGCAATAGCGCGAGCAAGGACACTTAACAACTACTAATCTAAGTGTGACCTAAACTCTCAGTAAATATTTTGTTTTTTCTCCGGAACAGAACTCGGAAACTTCAGAGCCTGACATACAGGAAATACGAAGCTTCTCGTGACACTGCACCGATCACCTAAGAGCGACGGTCTTGAAACGGGAAAATTCACGGTACTTGCCACTATAACCCATCTGACGGGAAACGCCATGCAAAAAATGAAAGCCGTTTACAACTCCCTGTAACGCCGAGGTCATGTGACCCCCCCCCCTCCCGTGCCTTCCCCTCCTCCTCAAGAGCACAAGGAGGAGGGGGAAGGCACGGGAGAGGGAGGTCACGTGATCTGGGGGTCACGTGACCTGGGGGGTCACGTGACCTGGGGCGGTTACGCCGACGGCGACGCAGCTCAAGCCGGAAACGGGCGCCTAAGAGCTGCGCTCTAAAAGAAACTCGGAAAGCGTTGCGAGTCTATTTTATTGTATGATGCATTAGCGGTGCTATCGCGGCCTAAAGCGTATGCATTTTCGCCGTGATGAAACGCACCCTTAACACATTACGAACATTTTCTAGTGATGAGATAACTCAGGTTCTGAGATCAGCCGTATGGGAGTTTTCCCTCTTAATCGAGTTACTGAGACGCGGGAGTATTCGAAATAAATATTCCATCGTATTTTCAAATATATTTAAAAATAAATAAAACAACAACCTCGACTGCTGTTTTCAGTTTTCATTCATTGGTCCCTCCAAACTGTCGGCGTGGACGCCGCAGATTTATTTTTCGTTTCTGCAGAGGGACGGCCTTTGCTTTTATTGTCGCAACTAACACTCTCGGAAAATAACCAAATTTGAGTTAAGCTAGTACGGGGACGGAAAGCGGCAGCTACTAAAAACATTCAAGAGTGCCGCACGGCATTCTCATTGGGCTCAGTTCTTTCCGTTAGGTCGACGCTAACCTCCTAGACTATAGCCGGCATGCCCTATACAGTTAACTCAGTACATCCATTAGGAGTAGGCGGGGTAACATTTGGCTAAATAATTAGATGAGTCAGTGCGTACTCTGCGGGTCGTTGTGCTTTGCCGTAGTTGAATGCGAGAACGACGCTACAGAATTGTTCGCTCTAGGCAATAATGTCTAACTCTGGCGCAAGTGCTTCATAACGGACAGCACAATTTTTTTAGTGCCAAAAGTTGTTTTTTGTTTGGAAATGTAGTGCCTTTAAAAGCCCGTAGAAACAAATCTAAAAGAAAACTTGACCTTATCAGGTCATAGTCTGGGTACATTAGCCCCCAGTTCGCCAATCAAGTACCAAAGTTAGGCTTCTCTACCCGCAGCTTGGCTCTCGTCTGGCATCCTTGAGCCTCAATTCCCAAGAATGTGGAAGAGTCAGGCTTAAAGTTTGGTTGTCCAGTTTTTATCTGGAAACTTTTGGCGTAAGTTTGCCTAGTGTCAGATTTAGGCTGGACTGCTGGTTCGCCTGCACATATGTGGCAATTCGGGCTCCAGTCTGGCACTACGACAATTAAGAGGCGAGCAACATAATAAATAGCCATAGATATGTAGAAACAAATTTCCGGTCCGAACTAACATTGTTAAGCTAATCCGAACGCCCAAGATAGGCCCCTTGGATTGCCATATTTGTACCAAGTTATTTGTCTCCCTGACGTACTATGTGGAATTACTAAGCAGGCATGAATAAAAGAAAAAGCATAAACTGCCGTGACGGGAAATGCATGTATAGCAGGACCAGACCTCCTCTTAGATGTGAGCCACTTTAATGGCACGGCTGAAATAAGTATTAATTGTGCGAAAGTAAGTTATGTGCGCAAATACGAGGCATTTAGTAGCTAGATGAACCTGAGACTCATACAACATATTACGCAAAAGAAGGAGGTTCATAAATCGCTGCATTCGAGTGTCGCATAATTATAGCAAATTGGGTTTGCCATAAGGGTGACATAAATAATAATAGTCCTAATAATTGCCCAGCGTTTGCAAAAGACAAAAATCTCGACCTGCGGAGAACCAGGTTGCGACACGAACTAGATTTCGAAAGATAGTGTTCACACCTGGAACGCATGTTTTATATGAGGACACAAAAAAAAATATAAGTTGAATGCTGATATTTGCGATGCCGGCTAGAAACTTGCTGAAAAAAAGAGGCTGTTCATATCATCATCATCATCATTTATTATCCTTGAAGGCCCTTACGGGCATTACACAAGGGAGTGGTACATTTGTTTTTTTTTTCTTTGTCGAACACTTTAGCACACAATTTTAACACAATAGAAGAGGGAACTAGTCGGTTAAAGCAGAAATGAAAGTGGTTACAGAGGCGGCAAATTTATGTGTGTCAGTTATGGTAACAATGTCATTTGGTAGTATGTTCCAATCGTTTATTGCCAAAGGTAAAGTTGAATTACTGTATGTAGTAGTTGATGAAAAAATGGGCCGCAACTTGCAGGAGTGGTCAAAGCGGGGGAAAATCTGCCACGGGGGTAAAAGCAGTGATTCACGAAGAGGCATGTTATGGTGAAAGATTCGGTGAAGGAGAGAGAGACGGGACACTCGGCGCCTCAATGAAAGCGTGTGAAGGTTAGCTGCTTCGCGCAATCCAGATATGCTCGTGAATGGTGAGTAATCAGAAAAAATAAAACGTAGAGCCCTGTTTTGGATGGATTCAAGTTTGTTAGATAGGTAAGATTGCCAAGGGCACCACACAGAAGAAGCGAATTCAAGCTTAGACCGAACTAAAGTTGAGTATGCTAGTTGTTTTATCTCTGGTGTTGCGGGTTTCAGGTTTCGGCGCAAAAAACCGAGGGTACGGTTTGCGTTTGCTACTATATTACTGATGTGAGACGTCCATGAAAGGTCAGATGTTAAATGAATACCGAGATATTTATAGGAACTGCAAACGGTGATGGGGGACGCGTCAAAATGGTAAGAAAAGGATTGAATAGCACGACGAGAAAACGGAAGCGATTTACATTTGTCGAAATTGAGAGTCATCTGCCATTTATTGCACCATTGAATAACTTGTGAAATTTCTGTTTGCAAGGTATGGTGATCGTCGAGCGAGAGAATGGGCCTGTAAATTACGCAGTCGTCTGCAAATAACCGAACTGATGACGATATGTGCTCATGAATATCATTGATGTAGATTAAAAAGAGTAAGGCCCCAGTACACTACCCTGAGGGACGCCTGAGGTTACTGGGCACGAGGGGGATTTAGAGTTATTAAGGTGGTGTACTGGGTGCGGTTAGTCAAGAATTCGGATATCCAATTTACGATAGCGGGATGGATCTTAAATTCGTTAAGTTTTATTTTAAGACGTTGATGAGGGACCCTATCAAACGCTTCAGAAAAGTCGAGAAAAATGGCGTCAGTCTGAATGTTGCTATTAAAACCTGCGTGAATGTCATGAAGAAACGCCGTTAGTTGGGTTTCGCAAGAGTACGCTTTCCGAAAACCATGTTGGTGATTAATGATGGGTGTAATAAATTATTTTAATCCCCAGAGAGGTAGGCGACATATAAACAGGTTAGTGATGAAAACGGTGACATTAGAATTGTCATATTGGTGAGAATTTTCTTCCACTTGGCACTGATTTTACAAAACATTTCGTAAAGAAAATTGATATTTTAATATTTAAGGTAGAGTGATTTGTCGAACAAGTTATAAAATATGATTGAGTCAATACAGTTTGCTTGCGTACAAAACGCGTCCGCGTAACTCTAAGGTTTTCTGCTTGCATAAACCTAAGCATATGCCGTTCAATTTGATATTAATTTGCACAATTTCCTTTAGCCTGGCTTCCGTTGCTGTTGCGTCAATAAATAACTAATCATAATGAACACCTCTTTCTAAGATCATAAAACTTGACTGTAATTTGCCTTAATTATTTACGTCGGCGTCACAACAGCGCAAGTGTAACTAAGACATATTTCAAAACCAACTATTTTATGAACCAATTTTTTTTCAGATATAACTAGGAACATTTTAAACCAATTGATGTTTTAGTCTTAAATTTGAGCTTTTAGAAACGGCCATAGTTACTTCAATTTCGTCTTCAAGAAACGCGTAGCTGTGTTTTATCATCACCTCTCAACCATAGATATACAGGTCACTGAAATAAGGTAAATAAATACTTTCACTTGTTACTCCCTATAAACGCACCCACGTTACATTACACGTAATTGCGATTAAAAATGAACGTGGAAGGTCATCTTGAAAATAACGAGTTTATTTCTCGTGATTCCGAATGTGTCACCCTTGGAATCAGTCGCCACTTCATATGCTTGTCGTGGTTAATACTTCCTTGCTTGTTTACGCGTTCATTGAGAGGTAACTGTGGATATAGTGGCATGCCCTCTGCATATATTTTTATGGCCTATCAGAGTTTTCTCGTCGTGCTAATTTCAAGCTTGAGCTAGGCTGAAAACTAGGCTGACTACTTGTGTTGTACACGTTTCCCTCCAGAAGTAGTTAAAATGCGCTTCTCGGTACTGTATCCAATGTAACTAAAACAAGTTACTCCTTCGCTCCCATAAAAGGTAACTAGGCCGTTATTTTGCTAACAAAAAAGTAACTAGTAACAAGATTCGTACAAGTCTGCTCTCAACACGCCGCCAATCCTAAAAGAAACATGAGCTACGGCAAGTGTTAATCACAAAGGAAAGTTTGCTAAAAACACAACCAGCGAAAATATAAAATAGAAAACTCCTGTTTACTTATTTTGGACATCCTTTAAAACGCCTGGTCTTGTCTGCACCACCCCTCATCGATGGCGGTCCGAGGCAGGCAACACTTTTTTCAGACAAAAAAAAAATAAAAAAAAGTGCGGCGTTTACTGTATTATAGCGAATTGAGAAGATTGCCTCCGGCGAAGCACTTCAATTAAATACCGGGGGAAACTCTCCAACCTAGCGGGGCAAGGGACGTGCACCTACTTGTACACAAGCGAACGTTTGGTGTTAATGAGAATAAATCTGCGTTGTGCCAGACCCGGAAATGCGGAAACATTGGTCTCAAGCTGATGCAAATTGGGAAACTTTTTCTCGCTAGGACGAGAACTGACAATTTGAAAATGGTTTTTGTATAGTTTGTTTTTAGGAAACAATTAAATATGCGCCGTATTTTTTGGATGTATACGTCGCCTTGATAAGGTGTAATTTCCACCGTGCTTATTTAGAGTAAGATTCAAACTGAACAGAGATAGTTTAATAATTGGAGAAAACATTACGATTTATTTTCATTCACTGCTACGTAGGAGATATTTTCCAAGAATATTCTTGCTGCGAGGAAGACGACAAAGAGGCGCGCCTCGCTTATGACCGGGGCGCGCCCCGGCGCGAAAACGGTCGGCGGGCTGTTTTTGGAATTAAACCCACCTTCGCATACGTAAAGCGCGAAACACATGTACGACGAAACCGTCCGATCCGACGTGCGGACTGCCGGAATGACCTTGGGGGGCGAGGGTTTTCGTAGCACCGGAGAGCGTTGAAAACCCTCGCCTCCGACCGTCGTATTGCCTGATCGGACGTCAGATCGGACGGTTTCGTCGGACATGTGTTTCGCGCTTAAGTTACGGTGATCCTTCTAGGAATAGCACCGTAACAATGTTCGAACCCATTGCACTGAGATGTCTCAAAAATCAACTTTCTTAACCACATGGCACTACAGTCTCGTTAATGTGAAGCGCAAAGTTGATGCTGGTCTCTGCGTTCAAATATGTTCTGCCTGTGTTTTGGTGTGCCCATTAACCATGGCTTTTCAAGCTTAAAAAAACTTCTAGGCAGATAATATGCTTGAAAAAGAAAAACACCCCGACAATCGCGTACTCAAACGCGTGTAGCATCGTTCATGTCTGTCATCCGACCAGAAAAAGACCCGCTTTCTAACGTTGCTTCCACTGTGTTTATGTTCGTTTGTCGGTCATTTCAGATTCCTTCATCCGAGCAGCCTATGAGATGCCAATGCAGTGTGTCTATCAGTATTATTTGTCCATACATTCACTGACAACAAAAGAAATGCAGGTCATGGCGAGTTTCGATCATCTTAGTGTCGCTGCGACGTCGTTGAGAATGCGGCATTATATTAAAAAATAAGAAACTTTGAAGTCCAAAAAAACGAGAACAAAAGGACCGTCCTCTTTTTTTCTCTCTTAGCAATCTTGCTATTTTTTGTAAAAGTGTCTCAAGCTGTCATATCCATTGTGAGAGAGGGATGTACATTTTAGATTAACGTGTCTACCGGTATTGAGGTCTAGGTGTTAAGTGGGGACACTACCCAAAAAAAGCTAATGTTTGAACCACCCGTCTGATTTAAATGACATTTACATTGATTGTTTGTGTTGATGTTGACAACATTTGTGCCAAATGTTGTTAACCTGAGTGAAGTACAAAGAAATTGCAAATATTCAAAGATGAAAGTGAGCGTGTCGGCGTAGGAAAACTCTTGTTTTTAAAATCACTTATAAATTATGTCGTTTTCATGTGCTATATTGCTTTAGAAAAGTTTAGAGCAGACAGCTATGGAGCTATATTTCTATATTATACCATCTTTCATGACAAAAAACCAACAAAGAACACAAATACTGGTTTTTAAATTTCCATCGTTTTGTCCAAAATTTTAGATCTTGAGCTTGCAAAGTTACAAAAATAAGAAATAAAAGCTCACAGCTGTCTTCCCCTTAAAATTTCACCCCAGAAAAGCTCATAAATATGAATGCAAGTTACGCAATAACAAAACGATAGTTTTCCAAAAGTCACATGTATGCCTAAGGTGTAATGAAAAAAAAGTGTTCAAAGGCTCCAACCTTCACTTTTTCTTTAGAATCGGTGGGAAAGAAAATAATTGATAACAAATTAACTATGGTGTGAAAACTGTTTAAACTTTCTGGGAATACTCTCTAGATGTTGGCGGATATAAATATGACATTTTTCAAAATAAACTTTTTTTGCAGAATCTTTTCTTGGGGGGGGGGGGGGGGTGGCGGTGTTTTTATAAGGGGTTATTTGGTTTTTGTGTTCCCAAAGAGAGTATCCGTGAAGAGGTCCGTGACGTCAGACACGTATATGTAAGGAACGAGAAAAATAAATGGCGCTAGCTGAGCTTTAAAAACGCCTCTCCTGTCTGCTGTTTTTTTATTCAACTTGAAAATATTTAAAATTTTCAACACCACAATTATCCTTTATGATTCATTACAACCAGCTCACTCGCACACTCACTTCTTCTTTTTTTCCAGTAATGGCCTTGTTCCTATGTCACGATGTGTCCAAACAACATATTCCACCAAGGCAGTGTTGTACACGTTCCTCAAAAAAAGGAACGAAAGCTCGTTCCTCGTTCCTTGTGATTTTTGGAACGCGTTCCCGTTACAAGTTCCATCTGTGAAAAAGGAACTCGTTCCCGTTACAGTGTAAAAAATGGAACGTATCGTTACATATACGTTACATTTGTATTTTGATAATTACCATATTTAGTTAAATCAAGCAGAGATTTTTTATTATTTTTTATCTGTCCCATCAATACGCAACATACCAGTTTGTATGTCATGATGGAAGGGCACCAGAAGAAGAAAACAAGCGGAAGCAGGGTTTTATTTGTTGATATATTCAAGTTAAAAATTTCAGCTTTTAACCATATTTATGTTTGTAGTGGACGATTAAGACGAGCCGAATGTACTTTTACCCCGCATAGCACGAGCGTTTTACAACTGCCTCACACGTTTCAATTAACCGAAGTTCCCTGCTCGAACTTAACAACAGTTGCTTCTCGATGTTGCTGTCCGCAAGACGAGCAAGTGAAGGAGGAGGTAGGGCTTTTGGAAGGTCAGCCTTGAAAACTACAAATACTTCTTTGTGAAGGTTGGATTTGTTGTTCAGTTCGAAGGTGGGGGACAAGAGAAGGAATAAATGTTATATTTTGCGTATCTTTTAAGTGACCAATGTTCGGGATGCAAGGATGCGTTCGATGTCTGGCAACCTGTGATTTTGTTGTAACTGTAGGTCTCGTTATGGAAGTTCAGAAATGGCTGTAGTCGGCCTTAGATTTCTGGGTGTATGAGGATTCGTGGAACCAAAAAAAGTAGCTGAGTTTGAAACGACCCTCTTTCTTTGTCTTTTCCTACGACTAAAGGTTTTGCTTTTTGTACCGCAGTTTCGGGCACTCAAAAAAGAATCAATGTCCACCAGCTGTCCTGCACCCGAAACTGTTAGCAAGCGAGGACCACAAAAAATAATCCATAAGATTAGTAGCCAAAAAGTTAACGAGATCCTGCACTTCGTAGAGATATTGTTTTTGTACTTTCAAAATTTCCCTGTTATAAATAAAATAAAAATTACCCCACTGGACGAAGAAAAGGAACGCCGTTACTCTTTCCGTTCCAGTAAAAATGTAACGCGTTCCCGTTCCAGTTCCACCGATGCAAAATGGAACGGCGGCGTTCCTTCGTTCCTTCTAAAAGGAACGCGTTCCAGGAACGCCGTTCCTTGGAACGCCGTTCCGTACAACACTGCACCAAGGTCACTTCTGAAGCTCATTCATGCAATCGTTTCTCCGCAGTGTTCACTACGGCTGTCCGAGCATGAAGTTCGCCCTGCTGCTCTGTCTCTTGTGCTGGTTGGAAAACCCACTGCCGTCCTGCACCGGAAACCGTGAGTGCATCCATCTTTCCTTGCTCATCAATATTTTGAAGAGTTTGGTTTTATTTTGCGACGCTAGATTTACTAGGAAGGTTTTCAGAGTACGCATTCCTTCACATTTTGCCGACAATCTTCTTATTTAGAGCTTCTTTTGGCTGGCAATGCAGCATTTATGCTCACGCTATTTTGGAGCCATCCTGAATTGTCCATAACTGGAGCACGATAACGCACAATCGAACTGAAAGCGCTTCTCCTTACTGTCGCAGTCTTTGGCTCGGTGCACGCAATCAAATTATGAACCTTGCGTACTTGCGCCGATCTCCAAAGATGATACCATTTTTAATATTTTTTGTTGCATAAAAATCAATATTCGGCACCACCTCATCACGAAAATTCAGCATAACGAGTTTTGGCGAATAGTGCAAATGTTGAGAACCTTCGCGCTCATTCACCTGGATTTTTTATTTTCGTTTAAAAGAGCAATTACTTCCAAACAAACGAAAAAAAATACTTATTGGTAAGGTTTTTTAATATTTTTTTGATCAACAAGGAGCGACAATCGTTTGGACGCGGAGATGGATTGCAGCTGTAAGACAATATTATTCTCCCGTGAATTTCTCCTCGTTTATACAAAATGGAGAGGGCAAAAACAAACTCCGCAGTCAAATGAATTAAAGACGGCGTTGTGCTGCCCCGAGATAAGAGGTGTTTTGGTATTTTGTAGTGTCTTCAGTGATTTTAGATGCTAAAAGTTACTCCTACTTTAACATTGAGACCAGGAGTCCCATTAGACATTACCTCAATGAATCCAACGAGGGATTGTACCCGTTGGATTTACTAACTGATATGCATGATATAATTTCTTTCGCCTTAAAATAACTGCAGCACTTTTTATTGACCCTGTAGCTAAACATTTATCGATGGACAAATATAAAAAAGCCTCTGTAGGAACATCTTTGTTTAGGTCGTATGCATTTTAACGACCTGTGTAGCGATAAACTCTATCGAAACTACTGTCCCTCATTGATTGATATCAAAGAAGATGCTATATTTAACACATATACGTGTACATATATATATATATATATATATATATATATAATCTGCTGGTAAAGTAACCTGCGAGTGCGTATGAAGAGTGAAACAAATCTGCCTAAAATATGGTTCCACCAGCTCCCGCTCCAGGATGGGCCAAGTTTCAAGTGAAGTTGGACAGCTCTCCTGGAGCCTGTAGCCTGACTCACGTATGAACACTCAAACGAGCGATCGCCGACACAGTGTAGAAACCTGTAGAAACAAAATGAATGCAAATTGAGCTCATAATATTTGGTTCGTCAAACAGTGTCTTTAGATGATAACCCACTCTGAAAGAACCAACAGGCGTAACTCAACTAACATCAGATACGTGACGTGATTATGTCTTGTGAAAGCAAAGCATTCACTCAGGCAAATGGTAAAATGTCTAGCGGGGGTAGTGTTAACACAGCGGAGATGTTTATCTCAATATACAAGCAAAAACGGCATTTCAAGTAAGAGCACCAACATATATGAAGAGTTGCTTACCACAGTCGAGAGCATCTTGGAAAGCTGAGGATGCTGACGACAATATACGGTTCTCTCTTTGGGGTGCAGCTAAACATATAAAAAACAATTGCCCACACGAAACATCACTCATATAGCCACATCTCGAGCGGATGGCCGTATTGCTGGAAAATAAAGGAGCGAATGAGGGAGAATGTTGACGTCATCTTATCGCAGAAGAGTTGATAAGGAGGAGAAATGGCCTCGCTCCCTTTCCTCTCCGCGCCCTCGCGGAGTCAAAGCGAAAAGAGGAGGAAATGAGAATGGCGAGGTCACGCGTCTTTTAGTCCTTGTGTGAGCGCGCTCTTCTTTTACAAACATACGACGATCCGTTAGAGATACCGCTTTATAAGTGACGTTGTGGGATTTGTAGTGTCTTGCCTTTCGGTTCTGCGTTGTTTTCTGAATTTCGATTTTCGGTACAGCAACTCTTTAAAGGAACGCGATAGCGTTGTCAGGTTCAGTTCGCAAAGTCTTCTCATATGAACACGTGCTCGTTGCCAAGCCGTCCAAGAGTGTGTGCGTGGTCTATACCGCAGCGTCCCGTGTCACGTTACGTCACACGTGGCTGTGACATCATGAGCCTATCGGCCCCCTAAATTCAGCGGGAAAATGTATCGCTAAATTCGGCGGAAAACTTTTCCTCTAAATTTGGCAAGAAATTTTTTTCACTAAATTGGGCGGGAAACGTTTCCTGGCAGTCACGTGTGACGTCACGTGTGACACGCGTGGCTGCGCGCCTTGCATTATGGAATTTTTGGTCCTACCGACGCCGACGCCAGATTTTCTGCAACACGAGCTTCTAAACGCTATCGCGTTAAAATAACATGTGCTATGGAAATATATTGAAATACGAAAACGTGCGCGTTGCTGTCGATACATGCTGCGCAGCCCGGCGGCGGTCCAGGCATACAGTGTACAACAGGAATCCTCGCTCCGCTGGTCTTCTTGCGAACGCGAAACCTTTGCTAAACCAACGCTAGGCTGCGCGTCATATACCAAGAGCCACGCGCTCTGTTGTTTATATTTCAGTGCATCGCGGTAGTACGTACCGAAATATCCATCTAGCAGTATTTCTTCCTGTTTGTACTTCGTCTAGCGTCTGATTTGTTAAAAAACAACGAACACATATAGCTATATTTAAGTTGAACAACTGCGCCTCCACGGTAGACAATGGACATCTTGCTACAAGCGTCATATGCCTTCACACGCGCCTCTAGGTCGAATAGTTAATTCACACTAAGTTTGGTGACCAGAGGTGCTATCATGTTAAAGTAATTTACTTTTTACGGAAACGTCAAAGCACTTATATGGTATTCTCTGAATTTCTCATGATGAAAGTAATCCTAGTGTTCCCTGTAGTTGGCAACTGGTTACTAAATCTTTACTTTAATTTACTAAATCTTTCCGAATCGAAAAACTTGGACTGGAATAAACATGTCAATAGGGAAATCTGTTCATTATATACTATGGGTGGTCATGATAACTAGTTAAAATCACTGTTCTCGTATTTGATTATATTGCTTTATCTGCCATGGTGAAATTTTCCGTGTTGCAACCTCTCGCGTGTAGGTATGTTTTTTTGTGTGTTTTTTTGTTTTTCCTGTTGTGTTCCGTCGCCGTGCACTTTTCGGCGGCCAAGGGCTTGTCAAGCTGTGTATGCAGCTTTTTCCCTTGGTCGCCGCCATCGAGTGTGATGGAAATAAGATATATTATTATTATTACTAATATTAAGAATTCACGAGGCCGCATCTCTCCGAATATTTTTGATAAAACAGCCCTATGACATCTTTGTCATTTACAAGTTTCCAATGGGTCGATTTCCAGAACGGTTGGCACAAGACACATTGCAACGGTGCATTATTCTTTCAAGAAAATTATCTCATTCCCGGAAATTCAAGTCTTCGTTGATTTCAGAGTTCTGAGATTCGTACAGGATGGTAATTAAAGATATGCGCAAAGTTGAGCAGACGTAATATTAGTTCAAGTGCCACATATCGCGTCTTCTCGTTCTTATCTCCAGTGGCCAGATGGGGACGAAAGTCCCAGAAAGGCGTTAAGCCTCTCATCGTGCGTGCGGCAAAAATCTGATACATGGGACAGTCGTGTTTGTAAACAGCTAAGCCGCGGGAGCGTTAGGGTATATTTACGTGTTTCTATGTTCGTTAATAATGCGAATGTGTTGAAGCGCAGTTAGGAAGGCGACACGCACGTCTTAATCTTAAGTTTGACAAAAGTACTATAAACATTACCAGGTGGCTGAAAGAGCGGATGAGTTTTGCCTGGGTGCCTTTGTGAAGTCATTCTTTTTTATATGTGAAAAATACATATGACTCTTTTCGTTAAAGAGTGAACCTTGTACCTCTCGGTTTTTATTTTAAAGGAAAGGTTGAAAGATCTGCAGCAGCAAAGTTAGCGTTCCTTTTGTGCTCAAAGACTAGCCGGCTGAAAGGCACGCCAGAAAGATTTCGTTCCCTGCCAGAATTATAGTCCAAACCACAAATGGAACCGCGAACCAAGGCCTCTGCATTGCGCAGCGGGGAATAGAAAGAGGATATCATTTTTCTTGTCTTCTTAATTATAAATTCGGGGAACCAGAGAATGATGGGCATTTATTTCCATTCTTTACTTAAATATTCCGTCTACTGACCCTCGCGTGGGTAGAACAACAAGGATCAGCTTTCTTCGTATATTATGACAGAAGCTAGCGATGGACGTACTATTGCGGACACCGCTGCGTATAACACACGAGCAGTGGCCGTTCTGTACTCCCAACTCCACACGTTGTTCAAATGGAATCAAATTTTGTAATCCTTCTTGGAGCACCGCCGCTTGGCATTCTGCTAGGTGTGAAACAGGCAACGCTACAACGCGTGCCAATGTTCTAGCGAGCCGTGTTCACGACACAAGCCCTGCACGTGACGTCATACGACACCGTACCAGGCCGTCATTGCTCTGTGCCATGCTGCTGTGACCATACCTTCTGTAGCAATCATATGTAATCATCAAATTTGTTCTCCTCGGCGAGGCTTGCCGAGAAGAACAAAGTCAAAAGCGTCATCAATGTATTTTGCAGAAGGTAAAATCACAGAATCAAAGTACGAAGCAATATGGCGGCTCATGTGATATCGAGACAAGCCATGCGTAGTATAGTAGGGAAAGTTGGGATCATTGTTAACAAGTCGAATCTTCGGGAACACCTAACATAACACTTGGCATGTGTTCTCTGCCTGTACGCATCCAAAGCGCACCGAACTATTCTGATCACTACAGCCTAGCACTCTGAACACTGCCTGTTGGCAGATTTGACAGACCTAACATATTTTGAGTGTAGACACGTATGCCTGCTAGGCCGATATTCGCATAACGTACTTGTAACTTCTTCGAACAGCAGGTAAGAACACTGCAGCCATAGCCGCGCTGAACCACGTTGCGGAAGTTCACCGGTCCTCTGGGTTCTTCATGAAACTGGTAGCAAACGAGTGGTGGCACTATAATACAATCACTCTTTCACTGACAGGGCGGTGGAGGCTACGTTCTCGTTGGGCCAGTCATAGGTGTACCTTTTGCCACGTGATCACGCTCCCTCCCCGTCGTCACGCTCAGAGAGCGGGGCCAGGCTTCGGCGGGGAGGCGATTGGTTCGTCTCGGCAGCACATAGCTTTCACCGTACTGTCGGCTAAAGTGCGAAGGAGAATAGTGATTCGCAAAACGGCGAACGGCGCATAACAACTCAAGGTTCAACACGAAAAAGCGGGCCCCGCTTGTGCTGGGCGGTTTTCCTAAATGGAGCAGTGCAATCACACGCGCGAACACTAAAACAAACTCTGCTCGCAGATATGAAAAACGCATGAATAGCAATCATTATTTAAGGGGCCATGAATCGATATTGGTTCGCAATGTTTCTCACTTTAGACAAGCTTACTGGCACTAGCGCCACCCAAGTGTATTCCCATACAATATCACTGACCAAGAAGCTTCTTTGTTGCCGCGTAATGTTAAGGATAAAAGCGGATGTTCACTTTCAGCCTCTCCTTCCCGAATCAACATTAAGGATCCCATAAATTTTGTCATCAAGCCTTGCGATCCCTCCAGTGACGGTATTGAAATCCAGCTCACACAGTGAACAGGAGTCAACGTAAAGGCAGGTTCACACATCTGCGTTCCCTGCGTTCGCATGCAGCCGAAACGACCGTAACGACGAAGTCATCAGGACGAGTGTTCGTTGTACACAGCATGGCAAGCGATGCAAAGGGTAGCTTCGCGAAGCAATCCATGAGTCACGGTTGTTGCGGTGTTTTGGTCGTTACGGTCATTTTAGTTATATTCGAATGCAACCGGTGCAAATGTCTGAACCAGCCATTTCTAGAACACTCAGTCGGGAAACGGCCGCAGAAGCCTGCTTCGAAAGAAGTGGCTCTTGCGGCACCCGTAGTCGAGAACCAAACTCATGGCGATCGCAACGCCGCCATTTCTCCCGCAGCGGCCACTCCGGCAACTGAACGGCTGCACGTATTCGTTCAGGTTGAGTTGCGCAAGGGCCGGTGGCGCCATCTTGCACGGCAATCTTGCAGTAGCTATATAAGCAACTTTAATGTTTTGGTTCGTCGCCAAAGGGTGGCGCTGTTATCGTATTTAGTTTGGTCATGGTGGGCATCAGCGGTCCAGGTTTCAAGAGTGAGTTTCCCAAATGAATGTTCTATTAACGCCGACAGGAGCACTGCGTGAGCGTTCGCTTTGGGCTCGTGGCAACCAGCGTCTTGACATGCATTCTCATTGTGAAGTATAGTTCGCAGCGAGAAGTTCAGGTTATCGCCACCTGTGCGGAAATTTTTCTCACAGCCCAGCGTAAGGATAGTTCAACTTCCTCTGTTGATGCAAGCACGTGCAACGCTCAAGCTTCTATGCAATATCAAAATTAAAATATAACCGCGTGTGTGGTCTCTGCACTATCCGTAGTGAAGAAAGGCAGAAGCACCCCAGGCGAGTTTAGGAAAACGCTGCTCGTTTTCTAAACTTTTTTCCAGCAAACATTTCAAGAAAAAAAACTAACGCAAGTGTTTTAGGTTATGAATGTAAAAAACTATTTTTAAATGGTACTTACTGAAAGTGCAAACTCTTCTGCATCGCCCCTTTAAGCTTAAGATACACCTCCTTGCGACAAAGCAAACTAGGTTGTTTAACAAATATATAGTTATAGCGCAGGCGAGGCGGTGAAAATTTATAATCTCGTTGAAGCTACTCGAGACAGATGGAAAAATGGGAACTCTTCGGAGTCAACATTAAGAAGACAGGAACCGATCGTCTCAAAACTCATCTTTCACTTGTGCTTCTCCTCTATCTTTTCCCATCGACTATGAAGTATTTTTTTTTTTGCTTCTTTCCTCAGTCATGAAGAGTTCCACGGTAGGATGATTATTTAAATCTCCAAAGAATGCTCATCTCAAAAATAAACACGAATGATATTTGCTCGAAAAAAGCCATACCACACATGTTTTCGCCTGAAGGTGCTAGTTTGTAACACTCGTTTCTACTGTTATATTTTTTCAGTGTTGGAAAGTACTTTAAGTGCATTGTACTTAAAGTACTACTTCAAGTAGGTTTAGGAAACTTGTACTTCCCTTGAAGTACATTCTCCGAGTATGTACTTTGTACTTTACTATTTTTTTCTGGTACTTTCCTTGGAAAGTACTATTCCCGACTTCAAAGTACATTCCCCAAATTTGGTTTTGTTAAATTTCAATCACGAAATGATGCCTTGTCAGCTCCGAAGAGAAATACAGGGAGGGATATTCTACTCTCACCAGAAACGCGAACGGACGACGCATCGCTCCGTTTGTTCTGGGGGCGGCGCTCCCGTAGCTTTTTAAAATTTCGCTTCCGCCTTGGTCCAGGATCAGCGCAAGCGAGAGATTTAAGTAGTAGGAGGACGGTTATTCATGATGTAGCACCTGAGACTGTGATGCGGAAAAATTAAAATTTCAGGTCAGAAGTAAAAGACAACGGAGGTGAACGTCACAATGTTTTGAGACATTCTCTTTCGTCTTTTTCCTTCGACTTGAAGAGTCATTTAATTTTTTTCGCACCCCAATCTCAGGTATCACAATATGATTAATTATCCCCAGCTCGCTTGCACAGTCGCTGTTTCTTTTGTTTTTGTTGTTTTTTTTTGTTATGGAGAGGACACTTCTTTATGAGAGGATTGCTTGCGGAAGCTACGGGGCTGACGTCACGGTCTCTCCTGGTACATCCACTCAATATACCTTTTGCTGTATTACCCAAGCATCAAGGAGAATGCCGGGATTGGTGTTCCACGCGCCACGTGCTGGCCTCAGCAGTAGTAACTTTTCTAAAGCAAACACCTAAAACAAATTGCATCTTGCACGCGCGTTCGTCAACGCTTTATTTTCGTTATTTACTTCGAATCTTTTATACGGGGAAGGCGTGCGCGTGTGGCGCGCGGAACACCAATCCCTGCATTCTTCTTGATGCTTGGGTAGTATTACAATAGGTCTATTCTGAAGATTTTGGGATAATAATGAGTGATTTCGAATTAAAAAGCCCTAGTAAAAGACACTACGTCGTTTGCTTCGCGAAAAATGGGATATATATTTTTAAATCTAATTTTAAACACGAGCGGAAATCGAAACCGAAACTTCGGCTCCGTCCGGCAACATTGGCCTCGGGCCGCCAAGTACATGGCCATCACGTGGTACGAGATGTCACGTGATCCTCGGCCCAACGACGGGCGGGATTGGGGCGGGCGTGTGGCAGGCGCGAGTGTCGTCTGCTGCACCGCACTCTTCGCCACGTTTTGGTGTCTACGGCATTCGACGACGTCTGCACAACTGCGGCATAAGTCTGCGCACGTGGTGTCCGTAGTGTGGACGAAACTCCGAGAGACAATAATCACAAACGGTGAGACGACGACGGTGGTTGTGACGCGGAAGACGGCGGTAACGGCGGGACCACGGCGGGCGGCCGGACGGCTCCCAAGAAGCGCGCTGCGCAGGCGCGTTACGCCAATCACGTGGACACCGCTGAGCGCCGAGAGGCAACGTTGCTGACGTCATGCGCTACGCTCGCCCGGAGAAGTAAAAACAAGCAAAAGGGGGCCATGATGATGACGTTTAGCTCAATGTTGGCTCCGCCCATGCCGTAGCCTTGACTGCGCTGTTGGTTGCGCCTGAATTCGCCCGCTCGAGTCAGCCGATTTCGGCAACTTGGCGAGTTGCAAAGTTTGCCGGACCGTTTAAGAAACATTTAGACAGAACTGCGTCGTAATATTTGACGTGTGGTCTTCCTAGGCGATACTGAAGAGGACTGCATTGTTTTTTCAAAACCAAAAATGAAGCGGAGTTGCCCTTTAATCCCCTTGGGTGCAATAATCCAGTGCAAAAGGGCTCCAAAATTCAGAAGAGTGACTTCTGAATTTGGCTCCCATTCCTGAAAATAACTGCTCAATGGCCACTTGACTTTATCAAATATTCGCCGCTGTTTTCGAAAATAGGTCATGCGCCCCTGATTACTACTGGGCAATGCATACCAGTTAAAAAATCATTGCATAGGGCAGGGGTGGCCAAGGTGCGGCTCGGGAGCCACATGCGGCTCTTCACGCGTGTTAAAGTGCGGCTCGCGGATCCCTCCCTTCCGCCCCCCCCCCCCCCCCCCCCCGCACTTTTCCAAAAAGAGAAATAGGACCCGTTTTAAATAGAAAGACAGGTTGCGGTTTCATAGACTTGTGCTACTGCTACCTTATGTACAGTTGGGCTGCTTTGGACTTGGATAGATTGAAAGTAGTTGCGAGTTTCGTTTATTGCTCTAAACCAAAGGTTTGCCCCCCCCCCTCGCTGCTCTTGGAAGTTTCGTTGGTTTTGTTCGCGGCTCGTAGGCCGAGTCAGCCTAGCCACCCCTGGCATAGGGTAATGGAAGGGCATCATGAAAATTGTGTTAAAATACTTGTACTTTACTTGAAAGTACATTGTATTTATAGTACTTCAAGTTCATTGCACCAAGTGTACTTCATACTTTACTTCAAGTACTTTACGTCTCATTTACTTTTCACTTTACTTAAAGTACCTTTTAGATGTACTTTACCCAACACTGCATTTTTGTCCCCACCGGAAGCTCGTACGTGGTAAGGCAAAGACCAGTTCGTGTTCTTCACCGAAAGTCATCGAGTTGTTAAGGCGGGTAGTGTGTCTTTAGATCTCTAATATACATGACTGGCGAACTTATGCGACGATAATTTTCGAAATAATATACTTGCGTAAATCACAGATCAGTTATTTACCTTATAAAGTGCCTCGGGCTAGAAGAATCGAAGCCTGTGCACTAGAAGATTGACGTAACAAGAGCGAGATCGAACGCGGACTGCACTCCGACACGAGCGCGGCATCAACCTTTCGGCTGGCAGTCACGTCCAGCCGACGCGTTAAACGACGCTCAGCGTCGGTATGGGAAACAATTTTGGAGTTGGCGTTATCCGAATTTTATAATGTTTGTAGAAGAAGAGGCTGTACACCGGCTGTGATTATTTCGTACTCGTATTGACCCCTAGAACCGCGGTATTACAATGTTCTTGTTTTCATGAAATATTACTAATTGGTTTCTTAATGTGTTAAACTAATATATATGTAGGTGCATCTTGGATGAGGTCTGTGCTATTTTATCAGAACGTGGAAACTTTAAACGTCAAACGCATAATTTATTTCTCAAAAGCCATATCTTGTAGAACTACTTTGAGCGGATCATGAACGACGCGCAAAAACTTTCCTTTTTCTCGATGTAACAACGTGCATAGATGGTGTTTATCAAGCACGCACAAACCTAGTGGAAATATAGACGATTGCGAGATGGGCATCTGACCGTCGTCATGTCTCTGCTCGTGCGGGCAAGTGCGTGCACTTACAAGCTTGCTAAAGCTAAGTTCACGCGCACGCTGCGCATGCTTGCACGCATGGAGGCATAAGTGAGGCGCCCTGCTTTATTCTCTATTGATCAACATCATTTCCAGAGCCCAGTGGGTGAGCAGTGCTATACCCCGTTTCACCTTATGTTGTACCGCAGAGAAGGCTTGAAGCGCGAGCTCATTGCAATGGGAGCTGCTCTTAATGCACGAGAGCTTGTGCCGCCGAGATGTGCCCTAGAGCAAGGAGCTCGCCTTGTAGCCTTTCCTGCGGTACATCATAAGGTGAAGCAGAGTATAACAAGCATAGGAAAATATCGTGCTGAGATTTGACACTTGCAGTGAAACAAAGGCTAACTAGAATAGTTTTTAATGCGAATATTTTAATGCGAATATTATTAATGCGAATAGCATTCTTTGGATACTTCACGCACTTTTCGTCTATGTATCTATCTATCTATCTATCTATCTATCTATCTGGCTATCTAACCTCTTACGCCGCGGGTCGATAAATAAATAAAAAAGACCGGCGCCGGCGGGGTTCGAACCGTTGACCCTTTGATCAGCAGGCAGACGCGCTAACCACAGAGCTATGAAGGCAGTCATTCAAGGCACTCTAAACACCTGTTTATATCTTTACCATCGCGCGCGTTCCATGCACGAGGGCTCATTCCGCTCTCGTGAGGCTTAGCACTGCCCCTAGCTCACCCTCTCCCGCGCTCGGGGAGAGGGTGATGTAGCGGCCGTGCTCACCCTCACAGAGCGGAATGAACCCTCGTGCATGGAACGCGCGCGCACCAGTAGCTGTGACAGCGCTGTAAGGCGCGTCCTATGGTAAAGATATAAACAACCGTTTAGAGTACCGTTGGTTGAGACTAGCTGAGACGCCAGAAAGTCTGGTCGGTACCATTTTGAGTGTTTGTGCGTATGGCGCGTGCTTTGCTCGCCTTCCTAAGTGACACAAACGCACGTGCTGGGCTGCGGAGATCGTGCGCAGGGCTGTGAAAGTGTCAACAAATTTAGAATCGCCTTAAGAGTGGGCTGGCGTATCTAGAGTGTGCCGGCCACCTGACGAACGCGCATAACTCCGCACCGTTTGATGCTATTCGCATTAACGTAGATAATCATTCCCAAAGGATGGGTTCTGCTGATTTTGTTTCCTCATTCGTGCCATGCATTTGTCGTCGCTTAACTTTTACTGTGCTTTGCGATAGTTTTCGCTAGACACCATCCAGCTGGTCCTTGGTTTCAATTATGAGATAGTTTTAGCATGTAGCGCTACCACAAATCTATACCACTTAGAGCGGTATTGCTACATTGAGCTCAGGCAGTGACTTTAAAGCAAGTCTCCAGCGCGCTCAAGGGGCGTTCCAGTGCCAGTGGTCACCTATGAGAACTCTGTATGCTAAGTTTCTATTAAGAACGACTCTAACTTAACACTGGCTAACCTCTAATGTGTAATTCATGTCCCGCGAAGCTATCGAAATAACGCATTTTTTAAAGCATCACTAGAAACTTGTCGTAGCTTGTTCGTTTTGCTAGTGGATGACTCTTTTAACTACCATAGTTTATCCCAATTATTTACAAATGTACTCCAAATACAGAGGTAATTTATGTGATACCTAACGAAGTCAATACAAAAGCACCGTGCTCCAAAAGCGGCTAGGAAAGCTGGGACATTTGCTAAAACATGTGCAGCCAACGTGCTACGAAAAATAGGACGCCGTTAATTAATAAAAGCAACCCTGACTTTCGGTAACGTTCTCGAGCTTATACATTTGAAAATGGCCTTTTTCATGAAAGGATTTGGATGCACTACAACACGCAAGGAGCTGCCTAGGTTAAACAGAAATAGTTGCAAAATCTTACAAGGAGCTTGAATAAATAATTTACTTTAGAGATATTTTTTGTTTACACAAAAAATACAAAAAAAAAGGCATTGCAAATGATAGGTACCACGATCGAGGTAAGTCTGACATCTTGAGTGGTCGTAACACTTGTTTAATCGGAAGTATCGTTAGTGCATAACCCCATTTTCCTTTTCAATAATACGCGTCTGAAGACGCCGGACATCCCTTGGCCGATGAATACATCTCGCAGATGGGTATTTTCCGTAGTTCTTTGGCGGTCTCTATCTACACCACCTACAATAATTAAAGCCCACGAACGTCCTGCTCTTTCCACACGAACGAGCGTCATCACAGTAGGATGACTCGAGCTCAAAAACTGAACCCAATCCCGATGCCGAGCGTGCTTGGACGCGTTGATTGGACAGGAATTTCAATCGAACGATGACGCAATACACGTCTCCCTATCCGTGTATTCGCTCGATCTCTACTCTAGCGACGTCAGGATTCTAACGCTGAAGCTTTGTTTGTTCCTGGTGGCCATGCTTCTGTCCGCACACCGGCAAGCAATTTTACGGCCCTCCATACACGGAGGCTACTTACTGTGGGTGGCAATCTAGTCAAAGGTACGGGCACGCGTGCCGTCTACCGGACGAAGCGCCAAATAAAGCTGCCCGCGCGTTCTTCCAGACTTCGTAGAAACGACGCAGGAAGTTGTCCCCCAAGTATTGGAAATGTTAACTCGCGATTAAGCATTGCATATTCATTGCAAATGAAGGTGTAACAAAATTACGGCACCCAGCAATTAAAGCCCTCGTTCAACCCTGTTCCTGGTTGCCGTTCCTGATTGCCGACAGTGCCACGTAAACGGCAGAAAAAATAGAATAGCGTAAGATGGCGTCTGCTACTGCTTTGAATTCGCGTTGGCGACCCCAGGAACGGCCCATTTCTTCCTTTCTTTATTTATCTATATGTTTTATATGATATTCTGAAGGCCATGGGTGCTTTGGAGAGGGGAGTGGGATACAGGTATAAATACAAGAACAAGAATATAAAACAAATTCTAAGAATCCAATTATTATAGGTTAGTAAGTTACAACAGTATTGACAGCCTTCAGGTAGATTTAAAAGCGATGTCGTCAAATAAAGTAACCATCAACGCTGAAATGTGGTTCCCAGAAACTGTTGTTCGGGGTATGAATGAATTGGGAAAAGTTGTAGTTTTACATGATGGTATGTCTAGGTTGTGTTGTTGACGAGATGAGGTGATCTGTAGAAGGGATATATTAGTATTTTTCACGCAAAGTAGGATTGTGATAGATTTTGTGAAATAAACACAAACAAGAACGCTCTCAACACGATGCGACTTTGGGCAAGTTCAACCTAGAGGGTGTCCACCCAAGAAAAATTATTTATTCCTTTTTACAGCAAAAATGAACTCCGCATTGTCGAACGCTCATTCTACACCCAAATACAGCATTAGAGGGCCAAACCAGATGCCAACGTTTTAGCAATAACCGAAACTTTATTCAAAATTTATAAGTGATTTTCTGAAGATTTCAATGGGAAAATAGGGAGCAACGGAGCTCTCCTATACGTGGAGCTCTATAGCGCCAGGAACCGAAAACGGGCGAAAATGGGCCCCGTTTTCACAATCTAAGTTTTAGAAAATTACTTATAACGAATGAATAAAATACCGGATCGCGCTAGTAAACTTTGCAATAATAATCCCTGGAAAAGGAGAAGAAAGGGAACAGAGGAAAAACACAAATCTCCAAACACAGCTAGTAGGTGTTTGTCCTTTGTCCCCTTTCCCCTTTTCCAGGTATTATTATTGCCATTCTTGTCCAGCTAGCTCGAACCTTTGCATTAAATGCATCTTACTCTGAAACTTTGGCGTCTGATTCAGACCTGTATGTCCTCATTTGTGCGGAGAATAAGCATTCGGCGATGCATATTTTTTGCAGTAAAAAACGAAAACTGCAAATTTCGTATTTGGGCATTTTATAGATTTCATAGATGTTAGGTGGTAGTGCGGTGATAGTAAGCATGAAGCGAACAAATCTAGTTTGAATTGCTTCAACGCCATATGTTAATACGTCAGTACCGGGATTCCAAGTTGAGGAGGCATATTCCAGTTTGCAGCGAACAAGGGTTTTATAGAGGAGCAGTTTTAGAGACATGAGGACGGATGCAGAGTTTTGTCTTATCAATCCTAACGCTACAATCGGAATTACTTGTCGTGTATGAAATATGAATTTCCCAAGACAAGTTACAGAAAATATAAAGGCCCAAGTATTTTTATAGTGATAACTGCTGTATAGAAGTGTGGTTTAGGTATTAAGGTGGACGTCATTAATACGTCGAGAACTCTTTATTTCCTTACCTTTGTTAGTGTTGAGTTCCATGCTCCGTAAGTCACACCATTGAAGAGAGCCGTTAATATGAGATTGGAGAGAAGATACATCGGAATCATTAGTGACTTCACGATATATAGCACAGTCATCGTCAAATAAACAAATTGATGATGAAACACAGGAGGATAAGTCAGTAATATTTTTAATAAAAAGGAGAGGACCTTATACAGTACCTTGAGGAACCCTGGATGTTATAGATACTAAAGGAGAGGAACTGTAATTTACGAAAACAAATTGTGACCGTTTAGTTAAAAAGCATGAATCCCAGAAACTACGTTGGATTCAACATTTTTTTTAACTTAACGTATGGAGTAGTGGGTTATGTGACAGCTTATCGAGATGTTTTTGTGAAATCGAGGAATGTGCGATCAGCATGGGAACTAAGATTAACAATAATGTGAAGGTCGTGATTGGAAATTAGAAAAACGTTTTCCGTAAACCATGTTTCGCCAGCAAAAAAAGAAAAAAAGAAAATAAATATGGATTTTAAGAAATTGATTATTTGTGAAGATATTATATGCTCTAGAACTTCGCATGGCATACTGGTTAGCGATTTGAGACGGTAATTCAGCGAAGATTGTTGATTGCAAGCTTTATATATCGGTAAAAAATTTATCACCTTCCAGTCGTCGGGCAAGCATCCAAGTTCAAGAGGGTGTTGAAATATTTTAGCCAGTATGATCGAAGAATATTCTGTAGTACTTTTAGGGACTTTGAATTAATAGCGTCGACTCCCGCTGAACAAGATAAGTTTAAGATATTAATCAAGCTAACAATTCAACCAACGTCTATAAAAATAGGGTACATGGGTATAAATTCACTTTGTTTGAAGGGGGGTAAAGGGAACTAATAAACGTCCGAGAATGAGTCGACAAATGTTAAGTCGAAAGCCAATGGACAATCACTAAAAGACACAATATTTGGTTAATCATCAAAGAGGGACATTGCGGGCTTCTCAATGCAATTGATATCATTCCAAAATATTTTGAGATAGTTTGTTAGCATAAATGGTAATGTTTTAGAAAACAAAGTTGCCTTTGCTTCTGGAATAGCATTTTTGCAAGTCAATCAATCAATAAGATTTTATTTCAGCTTGAAACACAAACCGAGGGTGGCGAGAAAAAAACTGTTTCGTCCACTGCTTGACGGGCCTCGCCACCCTTACAATGTCAGCAGTGTAAACGCGGTAAAAATAAACTTTAAAACAAATGAGAAGTACAGACAAAGTAAGAAGTACAGACAAATTATAGAAAAGCGTTCTTGAGGACCGAAGAAGACATATCACTGAAGTGATCACCCAGAGGTGTATTCAAAAACTTAGGCAATATATACCGTAACTTTGTAAAGCTATAGTTCGTTCTACATCTAGGTAAAACAAAAGTGTCTCTCCCCTAACTGCATAAAATGTATTTTAAAAAAAAAAGTGAGTGATAGGCAAGCGCTGTTCAGATAGCGGTTAGCTCTACCAACAGGTAGGGAGCAGGGCTTGTGTGCGGTCAACAGAATAGCCTAGCAGACGACGCTCGTACCGGAAAAAGCTTTGTGCGCACGCCTCTAATATTTCCCTTATCGCCGCACCCCCTCCGCGGCACTGCGCTGGCCGGCCTGGCGGCTGACGTTCCCTTAATATTACTAAACACTTGGGCCACTGTACATCAATAAAGAAATGTATTAAGGAAAGATCTTTAAGGTAATGCAAGTTGGTGATTGAAGAAATTAGGGCTTCGTGACGTTGTAAAATATACCTAATATGTTGGCAGTGCTGGGCATGATTCGAGTGGGAAGAGTGACGATCTGAAAAAAAGGGTGAAATAAAAAGATATGTTTATATGCTGCGTCAGATGTGAAAGGTTGACTGTAGGCATGTAGGTTAGTACCTATTTGAATGTTGCAGCCGCCAAGCAGGATATTCGGTGAGTATGGAAAAAGAAACAAATAATGAATTAATACCATCATGAAGATTAGTAACGAAAAACGAATTACTAGATGGTGCGCGATAACATATGTTCAATATGACTTTTTGATAATTCATGTAAAAAAAAAGTTTTTTTAATTCCCTATTGAGGCGCACAAAAAAACATTCAATATAATCTCCAGCTGCTATTAATACACCACCACCAGTTCTGTCACCTCTATGGAAACGATAAACAGTGAAGCGTTTTTCACAACAAACTATTTCGGAACTATTAATACGAGAAAAGAGCCACGTAAACAAACAAAGAAGCTTCCGAGTTGCGAGCGACGAAAGTCGTGTGGTTTAAACAGTGTATGAATAAAATGAAGCTGCGATAGCAATAAGAGGCTGTTCCTGACATACTACGCAATCCCCGTTCGTACACAGCGAAGTGGGACGTACAAGAGGGCAGTCCTATCGCAATGCTTAACCCTCTTCCCCCCTTATCCTCCTCTGCAATGCGACGCCATTGGTTTCTCGCATTATGACGTCAAACCAGCAGCTGCGCTCCTTTGCTGCCACTCTCTCTCATGACCATGCTACGGTGCGACCGACGCCACCAAGAGCAAGCAAGATCGATGCAGGGTTCGCACATGTAATACGATCTCGTTATAACACCTCTGTTAGCAAATTGGTTGCCCTATTGAGCTTCATTAAATGTCACAAAATAACACGTTGCTGAATGAGCGGTTCCGTTGAACATTATCTGAATGGGCGGTTCCATGAACATTCAGAGGCATTTTGACATCGCAAGGCCAGCGACACGTGTTCCCCCGCTTTTATACGCAGCAACTGCAAGACCTCCATCTGCTACGTTTTTTTATCATCACCATTGAAATGTAATGTTTTTTCCACTATTGAACACTTGGTTGCAAACGGCGTAGGAGAATGCTAACAAATCTCACGTAATACCATTTAGTTGACAATACAATATATTTCCAACTGACACCCAGTTAAACCACCTTCACAGTTTTCACTTTGACCACCACAGAGGGTCGGGGGTTGGGAGATCACGTGAAAATAACCCGTCTGAACCGGGCCTTGGGCCCACAAAAACCTAGTTTAATTGTTCGACACGTGTGGGCGTTTGTTCTTTTGGTGAACTAGACAAAACAGACGTGATTAAATAAGAAAAAGGGAGATGCCTTCATCGTTTGGAAAAATCGGGGAGACATGTAATGTAAAGCGTTTTTCAAACTACGATGAATGTTGACTTATTGTTTTCATTATTTTATTATAAAATCATAGGTTGAGCGGGACCCGCTTCGTTTCTATATATAGCGGGAAAACCTGATCTGTGTAAAGTTATGCAGAAATGCAGATGTTCCCCTAAATTTAGTAAGATATCGTGCTTTACGCTCTGGTGTTAAATATTTCTCGGTTGACTCTTTTCTCGGGCCATCGACATTTTTTTAGTAAAATATGAAACAGCTCTTTTTCTTCACATGGCCTCGAGATATTAGTTTTCAAACGACTGACGGATATTTTCTCATGTAATGGGATCTCAGATTGCCTCCTAGCAGCTTTTCTCCTTTGGGGCCCTTCCAGGGTAGAAAGTAAACCTTTGACTTTTAATTTGAGCTGATTTTTCCTACCTTGGGGACTGGGCAAACGCTCTAGCAAAGTGTGATGACGATAATAAAACTGTTTGAGTAATCCACCCACGGGTCATGACGTTAGTGGCTGCTGGCCTACGAGCCAGGGGAAAAAACAAAAATCTGACTTCTAATAATCCGCGGAGACCGCCTGCGAAAGCGCGCAGCAGGCCCGGATGCTTGACGTTTTAAAATTATTCTCCTACATGCGCGCGCCGCTTTTGAAGGCATGGGTGCCGGTGCGTAGCTCGGCTAAACGTCTTTTGTTGGTTAGAGTACCCGCACTGTATTCCGCTTCAACTCCGCAGCAGACGCCAGGAATCACTGGAGGAAATCGAGCAGCGTCAAAGTGCGTCATGAAGGAGCTCGTAGTTCCTGTGGGCAGGCTGTCACCGTCGAAACAAATTGCGCGCACAAAAAGCGCAGGATTGCTGCAAGTCCATTGTGCGTAATTGGCTTAATTGACGATAGCAAACACACAAAGAGGGCGCTCGCCTTGAGTATGTAATTGAACCACTGTTTTACTGGCTCCGTACGACTGTAGCGTCGACTGAGCCTGAACTTGGCCGTGAAACAGTCGAAGAGTAAATACACTATGAAGCTATGCGTTCACGTCGCGACCTAGTTCGGCGCTGCACGTAATTCCTGAAAGAAGCTCCGATGAACAGCAGCGATCAGTGATGACATACCCGGACTCTGTACAGCCGAATTTACTGAACAAAAAGAAAAGCCGTACGTAATGGCACGATATACGGAATACGTGAAATCAACTGCGCTCTGTTTGGTGAGTTCAGGTTATCCGTATTGATCGCATTTCTTAGATGTTCGGCGCAGCGAAAGTTGAATAAAACTAGACAGCGCTACCCGTTGAGCAGGTTGCGAACGCTCATAGTTTAGTCAGGGCGGTTTCAATTGACTTCAGAAGGTATTTCTAAACTCAAAGTTAGGATTCCTGCCGCTTTGTTTTAGTGACATATTTTAACTTTCTTGCTGTCTTCGTAATATCGGGTCAAACGTAAGAAATGACAACTATTTGTATTTTTCTTGTTAATTAGGTATGTGGAGCACTGGTGGGGCAAAAACTAGAAACAAAATACCCCATACACCACGATTTTTTCTTTTTGCGCGGCACTGATGACGCAAAGTTCTCGAAGCAACATAACAAACATTCATGTCTGAAAGAGTACTTTTATAAATCTTTATTTAAAACAAAACTTCAGGAAACAATCATATAAAGACCCAATTTCCGGTTTTCCAAATCCCCACACATGATAAGAAAACTTGAAAAACAAGAAGGTCTATTCTACTTTTTCTTGGGCGCGTACTCCCTTTAAAAGCCAAAGTTTCTAACTTTAAGGACGCAAAGAACAATGTAGAAGCACTGAAACCGGGGACGACCGTAAATCGAAAGTTCGCAATCAGGCGGCAGCGAGCTAGAAAGGCGTTTTAGTGAAAAACACGTTCCAAGGGAGCGTGGAACGCACGAGCAGTACGACGTTCCTCTATAACCGCCGCGCGTCAGGCCTTCTATTCACATGGAAATGAAAGCTTTTCGCGACTGAAATTGCCCCAAGCTTGCGATAATGAATCTTCTTCCTACTGCCGATGGAGGAAGCGGTCATGGAATTCAACTTCGCTCACGGCGCGTGCCAGTAGGAAACGTTTTCGTTTTACCAAGTGCAAGCTGGATTTTACTTTTGTTTTGGTTAAAGGAAAAATTGATGTGGGTTTAAAAGAAAGACAAAAACATTTTGACAAAAATATTAAACAAAAAGGTGGCTCACGCAGCGGGAACCCCGTGATTTCAACTTTTAAAACCATCTTACCAAATAATCGCGTTTTTTTACTGCTATCGTTATTTTCTAGCGAACAAAATGTATTATTGGTTAATGTACATTTATTTCACTACACCTCCGTGCCGCACGCTGAAAATAGAAAAATTCACTTAACAGCCCCACTTAACAGGGCAGTATAGCTTAGCAATTGCGATTGCGGACTTCGGCATCTTTAGATGCACTTTATTTCCGCTGTATCTCTTTAACACTCCATTCGCTCAATATAAGTATTTGGAGAACGGCCTGGCCGCCATAGTTATCGATTCAGTTATTTTTTTCTTTTCAAGCGTGCCAAAGTCAAACTTTATTGACGTGCAGATTACGAAAAAAGCATCAAACATTGTTTTCTATATAAAAAAGAGAAAGTAGCCGTTTTTGAAAGAAACACGACGGGAAATATTTTTGTACACCTTTTAAACTGATGACGTGCAACCACACGTATTTGAAGAGGCCCGATATGACTTGAGATCTCGATGACAGTTTTTTACGACAGCGTACCGAGAGGTACGAACAATATTCGGAAATTGAAGCAGTAATAAATAAATCCATTTTAATATGGTGAAGGTTTATTGTTTGTTGTTATTAGATAATTTGTCTAATGCTTTCAAGAAGTGAGTGACGGTAGTATCCATCTGCTTTTCTAGGTTCAAAGTAAAATATGATGTTATATACAAATTCAAGAACAGTTTCACGAGATAAGGCTCTCTTGAATTCATGCATATTTTGAAGGTTATTGA
>JAZHYW010013817.1:0-38309 GCA_037355805.1 Ixodes ricinus | reverse complement strand
ACAGCCAAGGACACTTGTGTTTGACAACGGACCCAGATTAATAGTACTGTTTTCAAACAGTTTTTACAACGGTCATGTACAGCACCCCACCACCACTTTGTATCACCCGCAGTTCATCGGGTTAGCCAAGCATGCGATATGTAGAGTCAAGGGGGCATTCATGAGGTTCAGCCTCGCAGTCTTGGAACCAGGCTTGCAAGCACTTCCCCACTGTTGTTGAAGTTCCGCTGCTGCAGAACCTCAGCAAAAGATAGGAAGTACTCCTCTGAACTGTTATTCGGCTACCGCATCTGATCCCAGACTGATTTTTGTCTATATGCATTTGGACTCGTCCCCGCACGAGGGAGGCAACCATCCTTTTGGTGCGGGACAGACTGTGTGGGCGCGCAGTTTAGGCCTATGGTGGATTCCTGAAGTTGTCTGCTCACTTGATGGTATACGAATGACAACAGTAGGCACCCCAAGAGGATAGCACCAACAGCATGCGGATCAGCTCTGGACACGGCTTCCCCACAAGTGGACCGGCCTGCCTGTAGTCATTTTTTGACGGAGAGGCAACAATGTTGGTGGTTCGGTGGTTCAACGATCAGGCTGCTCCTTGGCAGCAGGAGACATCCAAAAAGGGCCGGTAGAGCGGCCAGGTGATGGGGTACCCTGACGGGAGACGAGTAGTGGCCGGGGTTCACAGTCAGCGCGGACCCTGCCGGCGACAAAGCAGAGGTGATTGACTTTTAGGTTTAGGTTTAATTAATTATAGAGCAGAACATCAGAACTGAAGAACAAGAACGGCAAAAGAGGCGCGAGCTCGGGCTCGAGCTTGCGCTCATAATAGCACAAATAGTGTCCGTGACGACGTAACAAACTAGTAAAAGCCAATTATTACATTCTCCTTTCCTTATTTATTTTTTTAACAAAACCTCAAGAAAGACATTAAGGGGTACAGAATCGAAACTTGAAATATCCCCGGAACACTTCGAAATGGGTGAAATATGATCCATGATATCCGTAAATGATAATCACACGCTTGTATTTTCAGCAGATGGCTATATTTTTCGTTCCAACCGACGGATTCTGGCGAGCGCTTCAAAATCAGCCATCGAGTCGGCGCGATGCATCTCGGGATATTTGCCCGTGACGTCACGCTCGCAACGTCACGGGCCCATACACGGCCAAGGGTACAGTAATTACGATCGTCGTCACTAGGTGGCGCCAGCTTTATCGTCAGCGCGTTACAATCCTGCCAAGTGGGAATGCCCGAGGTATGGTGTACTAGACCTGAGAGGTGCGCCAAGCGCCGCTCGCTCCCGCACGCCTCCATCGGACACGCCGCACCGTGGCGTAGCTCCTGATGGGCCCGTGACGCGAGACATTCCAACGAAGCTCGGCCCCCAACTACCAGGTGGTATTGGGAAATCGTTTTATTCGTTTTAAAATTGCTTTTCTTGCGTTTACGGACGAAAGACTGCTGTTTGTGAGCTGCTGTCATGAAGGAGACCACGTCTACACAAAGAAATAGGCGCTAAAATTTCGCTTCCGTACCCCTTTAAAGCAGAACAAAAAACTACTGCTCTCCCTTTCTTAATATCTTTTTAACATTAGCTACAGGGAGACTACAATAATAAAAACATCAGAACACGACACTTATCTTCCAATACACACAAGCAGTCAATGAGAAATGATATTGAAAAAACTTCATATCCGTGGAAAGTTAGTCATATTTGAGATAGTTGCAGTTGGAGGAAAATGTCGGCTTAACGGCTGCTGTTGAGGTCACAGGCGTTTATGATGAAAACGTTTTCTTAGAAGAAAACACCGAAAGAGAAACAATTAATTTCACAGCACTGCGATTCACCGAAAGCACCCGTCGTGAACGGAGGAGATGCCAGCTCCTCCGCGTACGGGCAGCCGTCGATGAAGCTTCGTGGCGCGTGCTGGTGCACGCTGGTTCTTCGCCATAGGGTCTCGAGCGAGGAGGCCAATGAAGACAGCGGCCGTCTTGTAAACGCCAACTTCTCGGGAGGCCGGAGCTGGGCGGCCATCTTGCGCGCTGACTATATTCCATTCACCCCTAAGCTGAGACTGCGGTGGAAGCTACGTCCTCAATGGACCAGTCATACATCCCTCTTTCGCCACGTGATCACGCTCCCGCTCATACCCACATCGCCGAGGACCGGGTCAGGTGATGAAAGGGAGGCGGCTGATTGGTTCGGCGGGCACGTAGTTCCCACTGCAGTCTCAGCTTAGGGGTGAAAGGAGTATAGGGCAGCATGTCTCAATGCAATGAAATTTCGTAAAGTCCAAAACCGGGTACAGCAGAGCGACCGGCCAAGGGAAAAGATCAGACGGTTTGAAAGGCCACGTCTTGCAGGGCAGACTGGTAAACTGAACGATCACGAGCGTTGGAACACTGTGAAGAACCTCAGGGGCTTATTTACTGCCCTGAAAGAACTGAAGGAACACAAGCGTTGGAACACTGCAAAGAACCTCAGAAGCTTATATACTGCCCTAAAAAACTGAACGAGCACGAGCGCAAGAACGTCGTGAAAAACCGCAGGGGCTCTTTTTCTGCCCAGGAAAGAGTTAAACAGTCGTAAAGAACGGGATGGGCCGACGCACCAAAATGTAGTAGCGGCCGACGCATTAAAACGTAGTGGTAGCTGACGCACCGAAATGTAGTGGTAGCTGACGCACCAAAATGTAGTGATTCTCTGTTGGAGAGGCGACGATGTTGGTGGTTCGACGATCAGGCTGCTACTTGGCAGCAGGAGACATCCAGGAAGGGCCGGTAGAGCGGCAGGGCTATGGGATGCCCTGACGAGTGACTAGTATGCAGAGGTGATTACCTTTTGACTGAGGCTATACGCATGACGTCGTGCACCTTGAGCGGAAGTGGCTATATGCACGGCGCGGAGAGCTCATGCCGGACAGCGCGTGTATCACTAGGAGCTCATTTCTTCACCCCCCGCGCGCCTGCGTTCACGGCGCTTCGCGGGAACAGTATACGGCTGCTAATTGCAAAACTATTACCCATCTGCCCCCCCCCCCCCCCCGCTTCCCCGTACACGCCGCTTCGCGGCGTCCAGCCCGCAACCCAAGCCCCGCTGTCCCCCATGCACCTCACGAAGGAGTCTCATACCATCCGGAAGGAGTCTCATACTCACTACCATGCACCTGCGGAAAGGAGGTCTCATACCTAAAGATCCCCTCCCTAAAGTTCTTCTTCAGGCCCCCTTACCACCTAATGCATACTTCACGAAGGTGGACCTTGCAGCGGCATTTTATCATATTCAGCTTCACCTACAGCACATGCGCCTGACCGCCTTCAGGCTGGACGGCCGCTATTATTCTTTTACCCGCTTACCCTTCGGGGTACGTCGAGCCCCCTTTTTTATGCAGGCACTGGCAACAGCAATGGCACCTACACTACGTGATCGTGGCCTCTGGGCGTGGGCGTATATTGACAATTTTCGTTTGGCCCACGGCGATCAGCATTTTTGTCGGAACACACTCACCTCTTCCTTCAGGACTTAGCCGCTTGCGGCTTCGCAGTGAATCCCCGCGACACACTCCTCATACCTACACGTGAAATCCGTTTCCTGGGCTTTCACCTCGACACTAACCAGGGCGTTATTTGCTCATACCCTGCAGCGGATCAGATCCTTCAGGACACCCCACTGCTCCAGACGCCCCGTCCCGTGTCGCTTTACCAGTGTCTCGCTGGTCTTTGGTGTTTTTATTTTTCTTTGTAAAGAACTGGCAATCACGCCCTGCGTCCCCTCTTTGACGCCTGCGAGACAGGTACCCCCCCCCCTCCCATCCAGTGGTGCCAAGTGTTTGCCGAGACTTGGGTGAGACTCCCTCTTGTGCCCCGACCACCCACCCAAGCATCCTTCGCCGATGCCTCCATGACCGGACTGGAAGTGATAACCCCTACCGCCGCACTCGCTGTGATCACCGCACCTGACCCTCACATCTTCATGAGGGAAGCACCCGCGTGGCTTCTACCCGCCCTCCTAACTCCGACCCAGGACACTCATCTACACGGACAACCTTGCCCTGCGGAAAGCTGCAACTGCCGGCCACCTCCGTTCACTCCCCTGGGAGATTGTGTTTCAGTTTCTTTTTTGTCAACAAAAAACGAGACTTCCGCTCGAAATGGATCCACACTGACCTAAACACCGCCGACATGCCCTCACACCTTCCTCACATTTTCCGCCCATTCGCTCCTGCGATTGGTTGAGGGCCTGTCGGAGGGGGAGAGGGGGCTCCTTGGTATAAAAGCCACGGGGTCCTCTCTCTCTGTCAGGTGGGATCTAGAGCGTGCAGCTAAAGTGCTGCGAGTCAAACCAGGGTTTCATTCTCATTCAAAAAACTTTAGGAAAAAACGTTCCTTTTTTTTTTTTTTTTTGTGTTAATCATAAAAAAGAAATAAATAAATGTAAATATCGCCAAATGCCTGGGCAAAACAAAGATGTTCAAGAAAAAAAAAAAGTAATCTCACACTTGGTCATCGAACCCGGGTCCGCTGCGTACGAGGAAGACGCGTTACCGCTATGCTACGCTAGATTAGAAAATCTATTTTTGACAGTTGGTTTTACACAAGAACCAAAATATGTCGCGTCGTGCGTATAGTCCCTTTCGGTCGAGGTGCACGACGTCGAGAATATAGCCTTAGTCTTTAGGTTTAGGTATAATGAATCATAGAGCAGATCATCAAAACTGAAGAACACAACCGGCGAAAGAGGCGCGAGTTTGGGCTCCAGCTGCCGCATTTAACAGCACAAATAGAGCCCGTGACGACGCAACCATCTAGTACAGTGCTTCTCAAATGGGGGACAGCGGACACTTTGAGGTCCGCGAAGGCATCTAGGGTTCCGCGAAGCCCTGTCTCATCAGTAAAGCCCGGCAATACAAATTGTATTTTCTCCAGATCGAGAAGAAATGTTTGAGTTTTCGTGTGAGTTTTCTCGTGGTGTATGTCAATAGGAGAAGTCTGCTTTACACTAGCCCTTAGTCATATCCATTTATTAAATCATTATTATATTCAACCTACACCTTTCCCCTCCCTTCACCACAAACGGGGTCCTCCATCATCTCCGCCAATCCACAAGGGGTCCGCGAAATATCGGAAGTTGAGAACCACTGATCTAGTAAAAGGCAATTACTACGCTGCACTTAACTGGAACCCGCTACCGAATTGGAAAGTTCACGCGCTACGTACGTACAGCTGGGAGATCACAACCATGACGAGTGCAGCTCAGAAATTTAACCAGTCCGAGATTGAGGAAAACAGTACGAGCGACACAGTCACCCACCTATGAGCATGTTTACCCTCTCGATCATCGGTCTCAGTGCTCAATGGTTCAATACGATCAGATATACAACTAGTCATTTTGTTTTAAATAATCTTTACAATAAAGTACGGCATAAAGAACATTCTTACCTCATTTCGGCAAACACTCACGACAAACGCACGGTCGTTGGTTGTTGTTATGATGCCCAGCCAGGCTTAGCCAGCCCAGCTGTTGAGAACCACTGTTGCTGCTCGCGCTGACAAAATTTTTGTTCCACCAATTAACGCGAAATCGCACAACATATGTGATTTTGGCGGATCTTAAAGGATCACGAAAGCTAAGGAAGAACATAAATTATAGTATTTCTTTTGTTATCTAAGTTATCAATATCATTTACGACTGCCTGGATGTGAACATCAGATTCGAAAGTGACCACCCCCTGTCGTCACCTGCAGAAAATTGGTCATTCCAAGCGGCTTGGGGTCGTCCCTTTGCCCAAAGGCTATAATCACTCGCCCTTTGGGGTAGTCAAATCCTCTAAAACGCCATTTTGACTACAAGTGTAGTCATTTTTTCTTAAAGTGTACTGCAAAACCTTTGTGTTTTCTTTTTGTAGTCTATGATACGTACTTTTGCTGTTTATTAAGTTATTTCGCACCGTTATCTAGCCCCTTGTAAAAGTTGGGGCCTTCTGTTTGACGTCAGTAGCGCTGTACGTCGAACTGAAGATTCTGGGGTGCATTATATGGAGCAAAAAGGTGTACGACGACACCTTTTTTTTGAGAGAGAGAGAGAGAGAGGGAGAGAGAAAGTGCGGCACGAACGGCGCATATGCTACCCCATAAGACTCGGGCATACGCAGTCCGTACCGGAGAGCCCATCGTACCGCATCGGATGTGCAAAGACCGTTTCCTAAAACTATTTTACTATCAGAGCACTCTAACGACCCGCCGCTCAGCCGCACCGCCTCCGCAACCCTGCAGTTGCAGTCGCGCGACTGGCCGTTAGAGTGCCCCGGTAGTACCCGATGCCACGCGCCTCGTGTTTCTGCTAACTGTAATTAAGATATTACCCCTTCAGAAATTATTATGTTATTGCCGTTTAAACAGTATTTACCGCAGCTCCTGTAACGCAAAACGAAGGGTTTTTTTTTTTTCTTGGGGGGGGGGGGGAGAGTTTGAAGCTGCTGGGAAGGCTTTGAGAAAATAACCAAGCACTTTCTCTTAAATTCCCAGCCGAATACTCAGTCTTCTTTGGTGGAATTTCCGCCAACGTCGCTTAAATATATTCAGTATGCACCGGATTATTGCATTTGAATATGCATTCACTAAATCAAAGAACGAACCCCCCCCCCCCCCCCCGGGAGCCTAGCTGTGACGTAAGCGTAGCACGCGAGCACAGAGAAAACAAGATGCAGCGGTTCCGAACCACATAACAAAAATAAATGTCACGCACTTAACAGCACGTGCTGCTTTAGGAGGTCGGAACAAATGTTTTGCATTTTAAACAATTGCTTGCGTCTTGTGGTAACAATCTTTACCGGCTCAGGAAGAAACTAAATACATGCCAATACTTTCAAATTTGTTTCATTTAGATTGCGTCCATTTTATGTTTGCGTTTTATCTTCTTTCCCCTACCTTGTAATCCACAATGCAACTCTTAGAGGCCGCAAGCATGATCTGTTTAAAAATGTCCCTGTGATTTATTCACGCTAGAAACGAAGCCCGTCCGCAATATTTTGTTTTTTGTTTGGAAAGTCACGTTCGCCTGGTTGAATGCAGAAAACATTTGCCCACCACCGCCAGGAATTAATTCCTTTATAAATCAACGCGGTTGCCTTCACAGGACACACAGTGAGAGAGACATCATTCAAGGCACTCTAAGGGACTTATCTACACGAAGCCATGACGACCCTGGTGATGAGAGTCAGACCTGACTTTAATATACTCCTTCAATATCATATTCTTGCACGCTTTAGATAATTTTCTTCGTGACTAGAAGGGTAATTTTAAGAGTGTGTTTGTTTGTTTGCCTCTGTTTGTTTGTATCTTTGTTTCTGGCTACGACATGCTTTATGCGAATATTGCGGATCATTCGGTTAATAATTTACAGAAAGGAATTTCACTAGAAAAGTAGGCTGGTCACTTCAGTTCCATCTTTAAGTTAATATTTTGTAAAATCTGGATGCAGCGATCTCTCCACAAAACGTGCTAAAATTGACTTAAATATACAGATTCCATGTCATTCTCTAAATAAATAAGCAGTATCTCGAAACATTATAGATCAAGTTGCTACTTATAAAAAAGATACTCAACTACTAAAAAATGTTTCTTTTTTATATATCTTTCTTAATTAGTCGTGTGATTGGTATAGAAGTCTGGCCTAAAGATATGCCACTTTTAGAGTATTATACAAATAGTACCATTTGTCTCCACAAAACACTAAGCAGTTCTGTATTATTTTTATTCAGACTAGAACACCGTAATAAGCTACCACTAGAAAGGTACCGCTTTCCTGAAAACCAAAAATAAATAGGGATCTGACCAGCCTCGGACGTATTGTTCTTCATAATAAGTCAATTACGCCGCAGTATTCCACAATAAAACAACGAGAATCTAATAGGAAGGATATGTCCATGATGAACATATAAATTGATCTATGTCGTTTGGTTTTCTTGAGTTTTGTTTTGTTGTTTCTCTTTCCTTTGGTGGTTGTTAAAATAAAATATATTTCACATTAACTATTGGTGTACGCATCTAAAAGTGCTCTAATTATTCCCTTTAATGAGTGGATATTGGCGCTGAGCGCCCATGAAGAGCCGAAGAACGTTCCCACCCAAGTGTAAGACAATTCGCCCTGAAATGCGAGACGAGAATATTTAAAGGGGCGGAGCAACGGATTCAGTTAAAAAGTTTTTCACTTTAAACGAGCTTACTGAAACTACGGGGACCCAAGTATACTGGCACTTAGCGCCATTAAACGAGAAACGTTTTTGGTGCGGTGTGATTTCAAGAATAAAAGCAAGCGTTGTCTTTCAATTTCCCCTTCGCAAAATTTTGATGACGTAGTTTGGAGATCGCAGTCACCCAGTAAAGATTGATAGTCCCCACTGCCGATATTTGAATGCGGCTCATATATTCCAACCGAGCGTTGCGTGAGCACTCAATTTGGGCTCGTGATAATCAATAGCTCGACAAGCATTCGGATAGTGGCTTGTGCCCAGTCTTGTACACGTTACTAAAAAAGTAATCGATTACAATTACTATTACTCTTGGCTAAAAAGTATTCGATTAGATTACTTGATTACTCGACGGAAAAAGTAATTGGACATTACTTAAAGAAGTAATCGTTACTTTTCCGATTACTTTATTGTGTGAAAAGTCTGAAGACACATCTTTAGCGCTCATAACAATGAACTACTTCTAACCTATATTTCACATTTGCACAAGTACTGAAGAAGAAAAGCTGGTTCCCTCTTCGTGGTCGTTGCACCTTCACAATACGGACACAAGCATAGAATTCGTTTGAAGAAGTTTAATGATTTGGGCGTTCGCCAGTGTGTGTGTGTGTGGGGGGGGGGGGAGGGGAGGGGAGGGGGTTCTAGATCTTGTTAAGCTTGAGCAAGGGTTGTCGCTCAAAGTTTTGCGTCGCTCATTTTATTATTCACATGTGGATGAGCTCGCATGTTATACAAAAGAGCAGCAGCTCCAGGATTTGAAACGGATCATGTGTAGTATCCATTAGCGGAAGAGATCGCCCCGACCACTTCTCAACTCGAAACATTGCTTGTCACAAAGACCACGTAGGGGAAATGGGGAAATATTTCAAATGGCTTTGTCATATTTTGCATCCGCTTTAGGCATTCCTCGGTTCTGGTTCTCCTACGGGCTGCGAGTAGGTACCCTAAGCAGGATTTTTTTTTATTTCTGTGTGTGTGTGCGTGAGGGAACTAGTTTGAACGAAGGACTTACAAAGCTACATTGTGCTCCCTCAAACTTCGCCCTGAATGGCCTTTGTCACGCACTGTAGCTTCCCTGGGGCTTCCCACTCCCAGTCCCAGCTCGAAAAAAAAAAAAACGGACATTCCACAGAAACTGTACATAGAAAGGGATTGACCTCGTTTCCTATAGCTCCGCAAAAATCTTTCTTTTTTTCCGTTCGAAAAAAAAACTAATTTTATTTTTGTCATTTTAGAAAAAAACAGGCGTCTGCCCGGGGGGGGGGGGGGGGGGTGTCCCGTGGAAAAATAGTAACGGTTACAAGTAATTTTATTACTTCAAAAAGTAATCAGATTACTCTTGTGATTACTGCCTAATAAAAGTAATCAACTGATTACAAAATTACTCTAAAAAGTAATCGATTACAAGTAATTTGATTACTTGTAATGCGTACGGTACAAGTCTGCAAGTTGTGCCCAATCGCTTCGATGTTCCAGGGCTTCGAAAGTCCCAGGGTTTCGAAAGTTTCAGGTGTTTCGTAAAAAACACGCTCCCGTCAGATTTGTAAGATTGTAACGTGTCGTTAAATTAACGGTGCATATGCGTATTTTAATAAAATATTGTGCCGGGCAATCCGTAGACGAAATAAACTAAGCAAGTGAAAATATTCACATCGAACTACGTGTCAAACCGCAACGGTCACATTTGTTTCAGTTCTTTGTTTACGACCATCTTTCGTACACTTCCCCATCCCTTGAAATCGGAGGCTGAATTGAAATCTAATAAAAGACCTTAAATCCTGCTAGTCTTGAGCAAATTTCCATATACTATATAGGGTGCTCCAAGTCACCAGGCTCGATCTAATATTGACCGTAAAAATCGACCCTGCACGTAGCAATCTAAACTTTTCGTCGAAGGTGTATTTCACAGGTCGGTTTTTCTTGTAAATTACAACGCGTAGTTCTCTTTCTGTAAAATATAAGGCCAAGAAACTTGCTAGGGTCTACGGCGGGCAGCGGCGCAGACGACAGGCGTTCAATAGCTGGATGTGTTTGGCGTTCGTATTGATAGATGGCGCTACCTCCTTATCGCGACGGCTCGCGACCACTATGGTTTAATAAATGAACATGATCTTTTTAAAATGTGCCTGCGGTTAAAAAATAAATGCGGACAATAAAATCAATACTTAAAGTTTAAAAACGCGTCTGCATAACGACGGCGCTTTTGCTGCCAACGGATTTCGTCTGCGTGTCGTCCGCTCTCTTTCGCTGGTCGGCTGCACCTTCGGACGCTGCTCCCGACGCCATCTATCGATGCGAACGCCAAACACACCCCGCTACTGAACCCTTGTCGTCTGGTTCGCTGCCCGCCGTAGACCCTGGCAAGTTTCTTGGCATTATTTTTTACAGAAAGAGAACTACGCTTTGTTATTTTACAAGAAAAAGCCTGTGATATACATCTTTGACGAAACGTTTAGATATTACGTGCAGGCGTCGATTTTTACGGTTCATTTTAGATCGAGCCTGGTGACTTGGACCACCTTATATACAAAGAAACGCCGTTCCTCCTGCCGTTTTTCCGAAAACGTAACGAGTTCTCGTTCCAGTTCTACCGATGCAAGAGGGAACGGCGGCTCCAGGAACCTGGAACGCATTCCTAGAAGGAATGCGTTCCAGTAACATCGTTCCGTAAACACTGGTGCATTTTTAGAAATAAAATAAAATAGCGCAAAAAGTAGACCGGGCAGGTACCCGTTCAGTCTATTTCCTTGTCTTTGTTCCTTTTGCACCATTTTATTTGTACTTCATTGTTAATTATTCGTGTCTCTACCGCCTGAATATCCGCCAGAAGATTTGTAAAAGTCGCATTTGAAAACAAATAACGGCCACTGTAAGCAAATATGTAGCATTGAATAGTGGTTTAAAAACGTCGAATTGCAACTTCTTAAACTCATCGTGGAATTCGCCTAGCTTTCTCTGACTCTCCTCATTGTGGCTGTTGCTGGCGCCCTTGCCGGCGTGCTCGGAGGCTACGGAGGCTACGCAAACTACGGAGGCTACGGCGGCTCTGAAGGTTATGGGCTCGGATACGGAAGCGGTCTGAGTCAGGGAGGACTCTACAGCGGATACGGTGGACTCGGGTCTTACAGCGGCCATGGAAGCTTCTATGGTTGACATTCAGATGGAAAAACATGAGAATAAATTACGTTCACGTTTCTAACAGTACGTTTGTTGTCATTTTACACGTTGGAGACTTTTATCAAACCGTTACCGTGTTCCGCGTTGCCGCACTACCGGAGCGTTTGAAGCATGCTTTTAAGCGCGCGGTCCGCAATCACGGAATCACCCGGGCACGCGCTCAAAAGCAGGCTGCAAGAGGCTCCGGTATGGTACGCGGAACACGGTAACGGTTTGGTAAAATCCCTACTGTTTATTCATTCCTACTGCGTACCGGTACGGCCGTATGGCGGTGTCGGCAAGAGAGTCGCTTAAATGGAACGTTCCAAACGCCAATGGCTACGCTCTCCCATAAAGAGATTGTCACTGTTTGCTCTTCTTATTCCCTGATAATATTCCTCCTGGCGTCCAGCTCTTAGAAACGTCACATTAACTCCTGATCTGACTCACTGCAATTTTTTATGGATGCATCCTAACCAGGACAAGTCGGCTCAAGGGAAGACTTCAAGGTTTCCACCGGACAAGGCAACATCTTGAAGGCGTCCGCAGAGGCATATAGGCTCTTAGAGAGTCTTTTACTCCAATGTTTCGGCCCCGAAAATCAGCAAACTCTACCAGTGACGGCTTTTTGAAAAACTCTATAGAGATAATTGTTTTGTTATTTTAGTCGGAAAACGCGATGTAGGAAAAAGTAGTACAGAACAGGCCTATATCTACCTTGGCTTCACACTATCATTGTAATTGTACAATTTGACAAGGAAAAGGGGGAAATTATGTCTTGGGTAATCATTTATTCTAGTGCTTGCGTCGACAATTTTTCATTCGGATTTGAAACATCAGTATGATATGAATATAAACCGGAAAAGGAAAAAGAGTAAAATGGCTTCATGTATCATTTTTTGATAAGAGTATGAGATAGGGTAAATATCAAGGTACAATTTGAAAATGTCTAAATCTGACGAAGCGCTCGCGCAATTCTACACACAAGCCTCAAAAAAACCCATAGGCTTTCAAGTTGGAATTTATATATTTATGTATGCAAGATCTGGCAAAAAATAAGAAAAAACAATTTATTAAATTAAACAACCTGTCAGTGTCATCGCAGAAGCAGCTAGGTCACCGAACATGGTCAAGTTCCATCTGTTACAACTGCCCTTGAACATACAAACAAAAAAAATGTTATGTGCGCCATTCGTCATTATAAAGTTTATCACCCACTGATATGACAATGTAAAATATAGACTCTGCTAAAATTTATTTTAAATTTTATTTTTCTATCGTTTTCGTATCATATATTGTTGCCTGAAAGAAAGTCATCAATGCAAAGTAAAACACGCAGTCTCTAGAGCATAGATATATTATTTAACGCTTTAAACCTACATAATATTTTTTCTTTTTGTGATCTTTTATCATGTCAGGACTCGTTTTCGATCAATTATTTTGAATCCATCATCTTCTGCGATTTGAATTCATTTTATACGGCGTTTTTCTTCTACAAACACAAATATATTCGAACCATCTCCTAATATTGCTCTGCTTTGCATAATATTCTTGTATGTAATTGCAACGTATCGAACTTGCCAGGATTCCTAGTTATGGAGTTTACTATAGGAACCGTGCGGATCTAATTCAAGCCCCGACCAGGGCGCCCCTAGCGGCAAACGGGTCAGTTGTACCGGGGAGCTTCTGTCAGCCGCTGCGTTGGTTGTGCATTGTGGCGGGTTAGCGCTGTAATTTCTGAGATGGCTATTCCGCACCAAGAAAGCCGCAACAATTGCTGAGTGGTCGACTGCAACAGTACGTGCAAGATCGCGCACGGCACGAAGTACCACATCGTCCCTTCGAAGCCGTACGAGACGGAGTACTGCGCGACGGGTGCGAGTTGTGCGTCCATACAGGTTAGTGGCGTTTCTTACCTTCCAGTTCGCGCTTTGTTTAAGCTGCTGACGAATAATACAATTAACCTGTTTCTATTCTAGCGACGATGGAACAGCATCGACACCGACGGCAAACCCTAAAGTATGCAGCAAATACTTCACCGGAATCGAGAAGCGGAATGCGGCCGCCCACCTAAGCCTACCCTTGGATGTTTCCATCAGCCTACAGGAAGATAGTAGTGGGAATCGCGGAACGGCGCGAAATAAATCGCCTAGTTATTGTCAAGCTGATTCAGAAATAAACGTACATATAATTACCGCAGTCCACTCAGCGCCAACAAATTTTTTTGCGGGCGCGCTTAATTTTGTTTGCGGAGTACGGCGCTCCGTGACATCCACTTGTCCGTCGAAACGGACCTCCTTCACGTCGTACACGCAGCCAGATTCATGAAGGAGCTTTCCCTTCGTCATATTGCTACCACAGAAGAAGCTTTCTGGATTCGTAAACGCCTTAAACCCCGTCGTAATCACTACGGGAACACTGTCCACTGTGCTGCTCATCGTCATTGCTTCACCCCGATGATTCTGCACCGGCTACCGAAGACGCTTTCCGGATTCGTAATCGCCCACTGTCCTCTGTGCTGTTCGTTGCTATTACTTCCCGATGATTCAGCGCCGGCGGCACCGGCTACCGAAGGAACTTTCCGAATTCGTAACTGCCTTAAATTCCGTCGTAATCACGACGGGGACACTGTCGGCCGTGCTGTTCGTCGCCATTGCTCCCCGATGCTCCTGCGGCGGCTACCGCTAGGTCGCGGCGAACAATAGGCGACCGCCGCGACACGGCCGGCATGCTCGCTTCCTATCCCCGCTTTGAACGACCGAAACTGGACCATTGAAGTTAGACTACCTGATGTTAACCATTCCGAACTATCCCCAAATCGTTCTTGTCTTTAGACATTTCGTGCTTTCGAAAGTATAGCGTTAAGACGTTATGACTTTATGCAGATTCCGAGCGCTTATCACCCGGGACGAAAAGTGCCGAGCCATTCCTCTGCGTCTCATACTTCGCAGAAGAGAACTAATGCGTTCGCTCAGAAAGTATTCCACGCCCAACAGACAAAGATGGCAGTGCCTATGGAAGGAGATCATTCTGATTGGCCAATACGCCTGCACGCTATTTGCAAACAAGTCCGCGTTTGCCCGCACCCGGTGTGGGCACTGCGCGCGTGCAGAATCCACATTCGCGAAAGATGAGGCGTCTGCGCATGCTCTCTGCCTACAACAGCGCCACCGTAGCAGCGTGACGTCAGAGAGATGAGCTTTCCCGCTTTCTATCGTCACGTCTGCGCACGCAAAGAAGGGTGCGCAAATGCTCCTCGCAAAACCAGTTTCTGCGCAGGCACGGTCTAATTTCTTTATAATTAAAAAACAGTGAGTTGTGTTTCAGTTTATTAAATTGTTGATGGGCGCATCAATGCCTTTTTTCTCGCTCGCTCGTCTCGTGGTCAAGAGAGTTCCTTTGAGGCTTTCATTGATTGTCGACAGTGGTTACAGAATTTGAAACATTCAGATAAGTTGGACGCGCGAGGAGGTCACGCGCCAGCCCTAAAAGGTATACACTCAAACCAAAATAAATGGCTTGCACAAAAAAAAATCTTAAAGAACGATGAGCATGGGAAACTATTCGGTTGATCATTGACAACACCTGAATTCAATTTCCCATCCTTCGATATTTAATGTGGATCGGATATTTTGTTTTGTGTGTGTACTCCCGTAAGGGACACCATGGTTAGCAGTTATACCGCACAAGCCGAACTGCCATTTTTGCCGCATGAGATAACTCAGAAAAGGTGTTCCAAGGCAGCTTGGTCCACTGCTGCATAAGCGAATGAATATGTTGAACAGAACCTGTTCATATGTCTATATTACAATCCGTGCGTGTCTTTAAAAACGGACATAGTTAAATACGCCTTGTGATAAAGGCTGCATTTCATAGTGGTTTATCAGGTAAATCCAATTAGCCTTGCTGGACGATAAATGAAAAGGTTACGGTATGTCCTTTTTGTAATAATTGTAGATTTTTTTTGTGACGACAGTGCAATGTGTTTGGAGATTCCTATGCTTTGACTAAGTTCTTAAAAAAAAAGGTTGAATTGAAAACAAAGCCAATACTCGGATGTTTAAGGCAGGCAAACACCGTCCACCAGTTTTATTAATGAACTTATAATCGAATAAAATTATTTGTATTATTGCGCATTTTACATATGAATGTATTTTGAAAATAACTTCCCTCGAACGTTCAACTCAGCGAGATTGAAATCATTCATTCATTCAACCATTTGTTTTTAGAGGATCATAAACAGCGAAAATGCCTTAATCATGATGCAGGATAGGTAGATCAGAAATTAGTCAAGGACATCTTAAATTAAAGAAGGTTTGGTTTAAACATTCATATAGAATATATTATGAACAACCGGCAATTGTACTTTTAAACTGCAAACTCCACGGTTCATGGAGCCTAACTTACTATAATTAAGCCTTTACATGGTCAACGCCTTATCTTTCTGAAAAACACGTGTTTCTGAAAGAACTACCAGAGTGGCAAGTCGCTGATCAAACAAGTGTAATGTAATTACTAGAATTATATGGTTACGCGTAGGAAAATACTGTGCTTAGGGTCGCCAAATAACATACTCTTAATATGTGCACACCCTGAACCAAAAAAGAAACGAACAAACAACGGCCTGCATAAGTGCAAAACAAAAACATCCACAGAGGTTTTCCTTCAAGGATCACCGCGTACGCGATCGGGAAATAGGACAGAGCTGCCAATTTCGCATTTCCGAACCTTATCGACTGCGTCGCTTTTTTTTTCTTTTAAATCGTACAACAAAAGAAAGGACAAGGTAACGCTTTCAGTGGCTAGCGGTGAATTTTGCTCGCTGGGTGAAAAGACCGAAAAGAATAGACCGTTGCAAGAACAGCATTCCTGTGATTTTCAGCCTCCCATGAACTGCTTCGATTGAAACGCCCGTCGTGTTTGGTCTCTCCGAATGTCGTCAAGTCGAGGTGGACTCGGCAAGGGTATATATACTGGGCCAGTGGTGGCCGGTAGTCACATCGCCTCCGGCTCCGCAGCAGTCGCACAACTCCCACCAAGTCGCGAAGGATCACTATGAAAGCCACGGTAAGTTCGTTCGATCTACTACTGCACACCCTACTACCCCAGTTACACGGGCGCACTTAACTTTAGTTACACTTAACCACAATTGACACACTGTACTCTTGTACAACTTACTGTGGCTATGCAGTGAAAGCTATGGGCGCACGTGCGCTTGCACATTTTGAGCGCCCAAATTAGGTATACCCCATGAAGATGTTAAGATGCGTTGTTTGTTATTTTTTTACAAAAACGTCCAGAGATGTCATAGTAACAAAACAGACGCAGAATAGTTTGAACTTCAAAGCTAACTCAAAACTAATGGCATGTTCTACGCGCAAAAGTCGTACATCGAACACGAACCCAACAACGTCACAACCGAACAAATCATACGGCAAGGAAGTTTTAGTTATTTCATTTTGTTTTCCTTTGGACAGGGTCCGAAAGAGGGACCACTGCAAGAGGCTAAGAGGCCTGATGAGGGACCGGTTCCTTACAGTTGACTTAAGTACCTACCTAAATTAACAGAAAATTTTCATTCAGCTGAGAGTTAGAAACACCTGACTCCGGGATGTATGGATAAACGTACTAGACCCAAATGTTTTACCGTATACAGAGGTCCTGTCTGAAACTAGCCTTAGTCCTGTTCAGTCAAGATTATAACACAGCAACGCCGCAAAAACAGTTTTTGCCCGAAGAAGCGTAACGTGCATTCGTAACGGAGAGTCTGTGAGCCCGTAGGGAAATAGTATTCCGATACTCTACTGGGCAGCAAGCGTCTAGTTTCTTGTACAACGTGCGAAAGTCAATCATTGTAATTTTACAAAAATATTCCATCGAATAATGTGCAAGAAATAAAATGTTCGGACTAAAATTCTGTGTGCGTTGAATTGAACATGAGGTATTCATATTTCAAGAATGTTACCCAGAATGGATTTATGAGAATCAAAAGTTTCTAGGGTTCACCTCTGGCTAGGTCCTTTTCCTATGGTCCCTGGCGGCTTAATAAATGCAAGACGTGGCTTAACATGCACATGCCTCTTGCTTCGTGATTAGTTCTGCGGCTTTATTGTCGGCCAGTGGCGAAATCTCACTGGCTAAGATACTTGGCACTCGCAGCGTCCTGCGTTTCTTAGGTTGTCAGTGACTTCCTAGCTTACGATGACTGATACGTCCTGGATTGTATATACATTCTCTCTCTCTCTCTCTCTCTTTCATCAAGCTCGCCCTCGTTGTTCTGTGCCTGGCCATCGCCGGTGCATTGGCAGGCTACGGCTACGGAGGATATGGAGGCTATGGAGGATACGGCGGCTATGGAGGTTACGGGGGATACGGCGGCTATGGCGGCTACGGTGGATACGGACATGGCTACGGAGGCTACGGAGGCTACGGAGGCTACGGTGGATACGGCGGATATGGTGGATATGGAGGCTACGGCCACGGCTACTACGGCTGAATGACTCCTCTCCAAGACTGAAAGTTCAGTCGTTAATAAATGTCGGCAGCCACCTCAACGTTGGTTTACCGCACTTCGTTCGATTCATTCCTGCACTAGCCATTCCATTCGCGACGCTTAGGTAGAAGGGGAATTTTGTGGCTACGTGCACAAGTAGTACAATTTCAGAAGTGCAGCTGGTTCCCGTTCTTTCGCCTGTGCTTACCGAAATTCACATTTCTATTCAGCCTGCGGGGAGTAAATATCTGCCGCACTGCATCGGCAAAGAAAAAAATGAAGTTGCGTAATTACAACCTGCAACTCCGAGGAAATAAATATAAGAAATATCACAATACTGCATATAACCCCATATTTATCATACTTATTCCGAGGAATATCGGAAAATAGAACACAATCTGATAATATTGCTTTCCCGCTTTCTTTCTTCTTAGAGGGCCGGGGGGGGGGGGGGGTTAGGGATTAGGTCAGTCAATAATATTTAATTCAGTAATAATATGTAATTAAACGTTTTCGCGGGAAGAATACACTTGTCACTTCTGTGAACTTGTTATTTATTTTATCTTCCTTTTTTTAAGTACCATGGGACGACATTCACATATTCCTGTCTATGCAGACAATTACAAGTTCAGAAAGCTCGCGTTGTACGATGAAAACCTTGAACCCACAAATTGTATTTCAGAAGCTGTTGTAAGACAAGCCCTTTAAAATATTTGAGAATGGTCAGCATAGCAATGAAAGCGAAGACATACAAGACATCCACTTGCGTACTCGCTGTACAGTGGTGTCCTTCTACAATCCCGTCTGGAGAGGATGTTATAAATGAAAAAGCTTGAATAGAATAATTCTAAATGGAAGAGTACGCTATAAACGAAAGAGAGTGGAACGAGCTCGAACTTGCACCAAATATAAACTTTTATAGCGCATTTGGCCTCGTTCTCGTTCTCAACGGCGGGCACCGGCGAAGACGACCGAGCTCTCCCGAGAGTTACGCTTTTGGTGCCACCTCGCGATAAGCGGAGCAAACGCTCGGTCAAAAGCAGGCGTAGGTTACCGAGAGCATGTTGTGCCTATCGGAAGATGGCGCTCGCTCCCTTGGGGGACCCTCACCGGGCGACTCTTTTATCTGCGTCATCGCCCGCCGTTGAAAATGTCAAAAGTGTGGTTCTCCTTCTTCATGGGAAAAGAGCCACTTTGAAAATTCATGAGGCATAATCAGTCACTGAAGCAAAATGGGCACCTGCATGCCTCCAAGTTTTCCGAACCTTCGTAACACCTGATGTTAAAAAAACAAAAAAACAGTCGGCTAAGATTAGGGCTTTTTCCGCCCAGTCCGCCGACAGGATGGACACGTGTGGTGAAGACGACTACCTTCTCATCGGAAGCCAGACCGGCGAGTTTGCCGGGGAACCCAAACTCCCTCGACAGCAGCGGGCACCGCCGCTGTCGAGGGAGTTTGGACAACACGGCGGGAGGGACAACACGGCGGGCACTGCCAACACCTCCTGGATAACAAGGCCGTGGTGCTGACGTCATCTAAAGAAGGCCTACATAAGGCACACATAGCACACTAGTCTTGCGTCAACGTTCGGGTAGGGCTGAAGTCCTCGCTGTTTGAAAATCAGTCCCAGCCAAACTCTGACGCAGCGCTGGGGAGAAACCTGTGCCTCGCGTAGGCCTTCTGTAAATGACGCCGAAAATTCAGCACTACGGCTTTGTGACCTAGAGGACCCCCACCGCTAAGACGAAACCAGCAGGGACTGTGCACTCACCGTCCCTTAGAACCTCATGTCCTTACCCTGAAACGTCTTAGAAGACTCTGGATGCGAATATATTCCTTTCAATTAGCCAAGCATTGGCGTGTCACAGGCATTCAGAAAATGGGACTGTAGAATCGGAAAGAAACCTGCAGGTTCCTTAATTTTCGAAGAAATTATCTCCCGTCGTTCACGATTGTTAACCATAGCGGTAAGACGGCATAATCTAAACGCCAAAGATAAAAATGAAATTCTATATCGTAAGCAACATAACAAAGAAGTCACGCCACAGGCCGATAAACAGCACTGAGCGGCGATTTCACGTTACGCTGTAAAGGGTCAACAAACACTGGACGTCGAAAGCGGTTGGTTACAGGCTACACCAATACGTTTTGGACATTGAACTGGAGAAAAAGTGAGAGGACTTGGAGCCGTCATTGATTCTGAGCAATACAGAAGTTTATTGTGAACAAAAAAGCATTCATTATAAGAGGCTAACTCAGTTTAAACCCGAGTCGAAAAAAGCATTATTTTCTTATTCAATAAAATTATATTTATTTTATTTAAATCAGTTTTACTTGATTTAAATCAGATGTATTTGATTGGTCACAGATTTATTTTATTCGAATTAGATTAATTTGATTTAAATCACTGTGTAGTCATAAAAGTAATTATTTATCACTAAATTTGCCTTTAAACGTGGCAGGTTGATTGACCATTTGATCAGAATATTGAAAACAATGCGGTCGAAAGGATTACTGTACACTTAAAATACAGCTCAATTAACAACTTCTTATTTATATAAATCCAACTATACTCGAATAAATGCAGCGTGCTTTATTTTAAGTTAGTAAAAACAACTTTATCATAATATTTTACGTTTTCATTTGTTTGAATAATTCCGGCATTATCCTGTTTTAGTTTTTTTTTTATGAATTATTTCTAATAAAATACCACTTTTTACATTTTATTTATTTTTTCTCTCAAGGACCGAGAGCATTACAGAGAAGAGTGGGTTTAATATACAACCACAAGTTACAAAGAATAGAAAGGCAAAAAACCGAAAACATTACGACGCATCATGTAAACAATTAGTAATTGAAACTCTAATATCATCTTGCCAGTAATGGCCATAATGGCTCTGGGAAGGCAGTTCTAGTCTATGGCGGTTTTTGGCAAAAAATGAAGCATTGAAAGTGGAAGTATTACAGCGGAGGATTCCAACTTTTAGTCCGTGATCAATACGTGATGATATGGAAGATGGTTCTGGAAATAGTGCATGACGAAGTGATAAATCGTATGAAACCAACTTAGACGAGATATGTTTCTGCCAAGTGAGAGATTGGGCAATGACAGTGATGCTTTAATGGTGGTAACGCTAGTTGTGCGGTGATCGCTAGAAAGAATAAATCGAGCGGAGTGATTTTGAATAGATTCCACTACAGGTGAGAGGGTGGTACTGGGTTCCCAGGTAGAGGTGGCATATTCAAGTTTGGTACGAACGAGAGTTTATAAAGAAGTTTTAATGAAACTAGGGCAAGGGGCAAGTGAAAATTTTGGTTTGATGTAACCCAACAACAATTGATTAGCACTGTTAGTGACGTAGTCGACATGAATGTTCCAAGAAATATGTTTAAATGAACACCGAGATATTTTTGGGAGGACACAGTAAGGAGAAGAGAATTATTAATAAAGTTGGAAGGACACGTGTTATTTTGACGAGAGTCTCTCATATATTTACATTTCATGATGGTAAGTTTCATATGCCAGATATCGCACTATTGAGTGACGTTGTTAATATCAGTCTGAAGGGCAGAAATGTCGGAGTCGTTAGCAATATCTTTGTAAATAACACAGTCGTAATCAAAAAGGCTAAAAGAAAAAGAAACGTGCATAAGAAGATCATTGATATAAATAAGAAATAGGAGTGGACCGAGCACCGAACCCTGTGGAACGCCGGAGTTAACAGGTGAGGATGGGGAATTTATCCCATTGGAATGAACGAATTGGAGTCGGTTGGTTAGAAAGGATTCAATTCAAGTGAGAACAATTCGATAAATGTTAAGGTTACAAAGTTTATTTAGAAGTAGCACGTGAGGAACCTTCTCAAAACCTTTTTTTTTTTTTAGAAATCAAGGAATATGCAGTCAGTCGTGGAAGCCTGGTCGAGAATGACGTAAAGATTATGAGTCAAAGATAGAAGTTGGGTTTCATGCGAAAAAGATCTTTTAAAACCATGTTGTGATGAGTTGAAAAACGAATTTGAATCCAGCAAGTTTACTAGCTTAGAGTAAATTTTGTGCTCAGGAATTTTGCATGGAATCCTTGTTAATGATATAGGAACAAAGTTAGAAGGATTATATTTATCGCCACCTTGTGCAGAGGAATTACTTAGCCCACCATCAGTCTTTTGCTAGTACTGCTTGTTTAAGCGATAGTAAACATTATTTTTGATAAAATGATCCCAGAATATATTTTAGTATTTTGGGGGAATTTAACATTCATGTTATTATTCAATGCCTGCAGCCAAAGATATTTTCAGGTTTCGGATAATATTAGCGATTCCTTCAGAGTTTATATTAACGGAATACGTTGGTAAAAATTCACAGGCTGGAAGAACCGGGGCGCGAAACGCATACAGGTATCGAGAACGATTTGGCAAGCACTTTATTCAAAGCAATATAACATAGTTCACTAGCCATTTGCTCACTCTCAGCGTCCGTAAGTGTGACGCCGGAACTGGTAGCGAGGCTAAGTAGCATGGATGGTAAAGCGATGTTAGAAACAAAACTATCTGATTCTTCGACTGGTTTTTTTTTTCGTATATTTCAGTTGCAAGTTTGTTGAGCAACGCACTGTCCAGCGTTGCTCGTTCCCAGAAAATTTGACGGCTCGAAACAGGCTTCTTTTTTTTTTTCTAGTATGACAGTATCTTTAGCGTCACGCTCTACCATGGCGATTCGGGAGATGAAGATATGGTGCGAAGAGGCACGTGTAAGCCAATGGGCGATGAAACCCTTTCCTTAAACAGAAAACAGTTTTACTCTACCGAGAGTTCCTCAAAATAATGCACAAAACCATATAAAAAGAGGCTAAGTGGTGGTTGATGGCTTTAAAATCAACCGTGGCATAATCATGAAACCTGTGTAATTTGCTTAGACTTAGAGCTTGTAAGTGCGTTTAATGAAAAATGCAGTAAAGAATGATCGCTCAGACCAGGCATGTGCGTTATGTTAGAAATGAGCTCGGGGGATGTTTTAATATAAGATACAAGAAGGAAGCAGTTGATATAGCTATGGCGGTTGGGTGTGAAACCATTCGTGAAAAAGTTAAATCGAGGCACAAATTAGCTGAACTCACTACATTCTAAACACAAGGAACTAAGGTTAGCACCTCTGACCAAACTATGGAGGGATAATTGGAAATTATTCTTCCATAGCTTGCGTTTGCGGTGCGTTTGGAAACAGAACTACTACTGCATTTATTGCGTCGTGAACTTCCGTAACAAAAGTGACACTTTTAGTAGGAGGGTGATAACACACGCCTATAGTATACATATATGCCGGGTGTTCATTTTTAATTCGAACAGATTTCTTTAAAAAATCCGTAAAAAATGCAGTGATACGGTTTGTGCAGGTGAGTTATACGGCTAGGGGTACATCATGTGGGTGGCTAATCGTTGCGATAACTCGGCTAATTAATTCAAATTCGTTAATTAACTTTTTAATTAGTGGAAATAAACATATGGTTCAACTTGGAAACTTAGAGAGCGTCATCGAAAACCACTAAATCAACTCTTTTTAGAACGACTTGAAGCTCGTGGGAAACTTGGGGGCGCGCCAAAGTTACTACTCGTGAAGCAGGCGCAAAGCTACAGCTGCGGAACGCGATAATGATCTAATCATCCGCGTTCCGCCACTGCTGGCTTTGCGCCTGGTTCACAAGTGGTGACTTTGGCGCTCCCGAGTTTCCCACGAGCTTCAAGTCGTTCTAAAAGAGTTGATTTAGTGGTTTTCGATGACGTTCTCTAAAGCCCGGTTCACACAGTTGCGTTTGACTGCGTTTGACTGCGTTGCGGCAGCGAGACACCAGGACATCCCTGCTGCTTATATCGCGTGCCAAGAAGATTCCTTGAATTGGATTCCACGCTTCATACGAAGCACAGATGTGCCGGTGACTCGCTTTCGGTTCTCGCCGCAACGCAGTCAAACGCATTCAAACGCAAGTGTCTGAACCGGCCTTTGAATTTCGAATTGGAACCATATGTTTATTTCCACTAATTAAAGGGTTAATTAACGAATTTTAATTAATTAGCCGACTTATCGCAACGATTAGCCACCCACATAATGTACCCCTGGCCGTATAGCTCACCTGCACAAACCGTATCAGTGCATCTAAAACGGATTTTTTTAAATAAATCTGTTCGAATTAAAAATGAACACCCGGTATATATACGTGTATATATATATATATACGGGGTGTTTCACGAAAGGTGGACAAATTCGATATTGCGAAAACTACGCCTTGCAACAAAAAAAGGCTTGTGTCTTTTTGGTCCTGGGCCAGGGGCCTATTTAGGAAAATTATTAAAGTCGGAGATAATTAAATTGTTAATTATTTTTGCGTAATTAACTTTTTTAATATTGTGTTTAAGGGCATAGTTTCAATTAGAAAATTGCTCAGCGTCATCGAAAAACACTAAATCAACAAATTGCAGAACGATAGAAGGCACGGGAAGCATTTTACGGCTTCCTGAAAAACCGTACAAATTCGACAGGTTTTTAAGTTTCGGTTTCTTATCGGAGCGCATCTCCGCCCCGGCAGCACCGCGCCCCGTGGAGAGATAGTACATCCAACCTCTGCTGCGCTGTCATCGTGCGACGCAGCAGAGGCTGGTTGCACTATCTCTCCACGGGGCGCGGTGCTGCCGGGGCGGAGATGCGCTCCGATTACAAACCGAAACTTAAAACCCGTCGAATTTGTACGGTTCTTCAGAAATCCGTAAAATGCTTCCCGTGCCTTCTATCGTTCTGCAATTTGTTGATTTAGTGTTTTTTGACGATGCTGAGCAATTTTCCAATTGAAACTATGCCCTTAAACCCAATATTAAAAAATTAATTACGCAAAAATAATTAACATTGTAATTATCTCGGACTTTAATTTTTTCCTAAAAAGGTCCCTGGCCTAGGACCAAAACGGCACAAGCCTTTTTTTGGTGCGACGCGTAGTTTTCGCCATATCGAATTTGTCCACCTTTCGTGAAACACCTTGTATATGGGTGGTTTCATCTCAAATCGTGCAGGCAAAAAGGGTCGAATTCTTAATTTCGCTGAAAAAAATATATGTTATGGCGTCGTCTCTAAAAACGCAGTAGCCACAAACGGCAAGTCCGTCGGATTTTTTGTTCTCGACTTACGAATTTTAAAAGAGGCCGCGGCGGAAAGCAGTGTTTTTCACATCCGTCGTGGGTCGGATGTTTCGCTCGATCTCCCGTCGTGGGTTTTCAGTCCACATTATAGTAACTTTTTTCAAGCACTCTGTGGGTACAGGTGAAAGGCTCTAATACCATGAAATAATTTTAGGCGTTTTGCTTTTTTCTGTAAAAATGTCAAAAACGCCCCCTCGGTCAATTGTTGACGAACTTTGACAAATAAATACTGGCGATCTACTTGGGTTACATCAATATTTTTTATGTCTATGGAGATCCCAAAACACGCTCTTTATAGATATTTAGGGGTGTGCGAATATTGAAATTTTCGAATACGAATCGAATACGAATAAGACGAAAAACGGGCTTCGAATAACGAATATCGAATCGAATATCGAATCGAATATCGAATATGTGCCTAGTAATGAAAAATTACAAAACAAGAGGTAACCGCAGGTTTTACTGCCTTTTTAATATAAATCAATGCAACTGCATTTCACTGGGCTGCAGCAGGCTAAATATACTTCTAGTAATGCACTCATTACAAATTATCATGTAGGAAAATTAACTGCTCAACGTGTTCAGAAAGCAAGCGCTCCCTACGCGCCGTGACAACATTTCCGCCGGTAGAAAGACCCTTTCACTCGGGAAACTTGCGAAATTTCACTAAAGTTTGAGGAAATTCGATGAACAGTGTCGCCCGGCTGCTACACGAATATTTCGAATTTTAGCAAACAAATAAAATTATAGGTAGTTTATTTTTTATTTTATAGAATGGTTACCAAGGTTTATACCGTATAAAAGCGAAAATGGGCGCTTTTACCGCTTTCATTAGTTATTAATGTGAACCAGTGATGCCAATAAACCCAACAAATATTGCACTTTTCGTCCGCCTAATGGAATCAACTAGTTGTTTTGTTTTGTTTTTTTATTTCCGTGCATGCAGACAAAGTTGAACTGCAGTCGAACATTTGTCGAACATCACGTTGAAAGTTCGAAAAAGTTGAACTTGGTCGAACTCGAACCTGGGAAGGTTCGCGACATCCCTAGTTTTGACAGCGTGGGAGTGGCAGGAGTTTTTGTCGATGGCAATGCAACGTTCTGCTCGCACCCAGCTTTTTGTTTCTTTAATTTTCAAACATTTATATTAGCTAACACTCTCGAGATTTATTTTATATTTATATTTCACTCTCGAGGTTTATTTTATTGTGTCAATTTATAGAACGCGCAATTACATCACATATTGCTATAAAAGTGACACACATCAAAAGGCTTGGTGAAAAAAAAACTAAACTGATCTTGTCTTGCTGCCAGCGGACAGATAGAAATGGAGCAGACCGATAGCGCACGCATCATACGCCTTCCTCAGTGAATAAACATATTCAGAAGGGAATGCGTGGCAGGCAGATTATTCGTTACTTGCTCGAATATTCGCAGTTTGTTCGAATATTCGCCATTTTTCCCGAATATTCGGCTTTGGCCGAATATTCGGGAACTTCCGAATATGCCATTTTCGAATCGAATACGTTTCGAATAAGGAAAATATTCGATTCGTATTCGAAATTTCGAATATTCGCACACCCCTATAGATATTATAAAATGATTTACCTGTATTAAATAGCCTTTGCGGGACGTTTACGTTAATGTTATGCGAAAACAAAAAAGTAACAATTTTAAGATCGCTTTTCTCAAAAAACTCATTTTTTATTTTTTTCATTTTTTGTTAAAATGTAGATATGATAGTTGTCTACTCGAAAAGCAAGTCGAGAAAGTGTATATTTTGTTTGTATGTTTTATATTTAAGCATCAATATCGTACGAAAACGTGTTTTTACGGCTTGAAACGGACTTGCGAATTGCGCGTCTTCACAAACTTGGAAATATTTTTGACTTTTTTCAACGCACCCACATAAAAATGAAATACAGTAGTTCCACCCTGTTATATTTATTGATCATTTAAATTTTATTATAGGCGGCAAGCTACATTGGAGCAGTTCAAAAGAGAAAGCAACACTTCTTAACAGACCAGCAGGCGTCATAAATTTTAATGTAGAGAAATCGGCAGACGTCCTATTGATTCGGGGCCTTCATTGGCCTATATGAACGTCCCGCCCTTTCGGAACCAGCAGATGACCACGACCTTACGCGCTCGTTGTGTTAGATAGGACGGCCCGTGACAGTAAAGCGAGCAGCGCACCCTGTGTCACGAGGAGTGAAATGGTACGAATGTGTCGTTGACGCGGCGAACAGTGACGGCCACCCAGGAGTAGTCAGTCAGTAAGAGTATTGCAGAAGGGAAAGCAAAGTAACTGTTGCCCGGGAGGATGAGAACACCATGGCCTTACAATATCGACGGTCAACAACAGTTCTGCCTGCCAAAACAACGCCGCGTGCGAGCTAAAACCGGCGGCGCGGGACGAAAATCGCGCACGCACACGAAGATGGGCCGGTTTCGTTAGGGATGTGGGAAAATTTTGAAACCAGCCATCCGTGCACGCGTGAAACGATACCGCGTATTTGCCCAAGCTTCGAACGCCCTATCCTAGAAATGGCCGTGCTCTGCAAAGTGGTTGTCCTGTGCTTGTCCTCCGTGTTTTATTCTTTCAATTTTATGTACTCTATCTCCCTCCGCGGAAATCCGATAGCACCGAAGGGTTATCTCTTTTGGAAACAGCAAAGCCCGGAGACTAGCATCAAAAACGAGCGTGTTGGTAAATATACTTGTGTCTATTCTGCCCGGAGACTAGTTGGGTCGAAGTCAGCCTCCTTGGCAACTATAACCGTTTGTGAAGAGTGGTCTTCTCCCGAGATGAAAAGTTAGCGCCGGCTGACGTGTTTTTTTTTTTTTTTGAAAAGGGAAGGGTTAAAGAAAAAGTTTGAGTAACTGCATGCAGTAACTACCTCGAAAGCTCCTCTCCCGATATGAAGCTCGAGGCATGTTACGTCTCGGTTACCTTCTCGCGCACCGCTGCTCGAAGCTATTCTTCACTTTGTTCCGCACAGCCACGACGGATGTGCGGAACAGAGTGAAGAATAGATTCGAGCATCATCTGGACGCCATCATCCTGTCAGGCTTCACTATCATGGGACTGGACTCGGCGTCGGTCAGTTAAGACTTTTTTTAAATTTTATTTCGTGTGTGTTTCTTCGCCCCGCTGAACCTTGTTTCTCGGGTGCGGTTCTGCTGAACTTTTTTTTATGTTTCGTTACTAACTGTTTGTTAGCATTGTTTACTTGTTTGGTTTATTTCTTCATGGCGTAGCGGCCTGACGGTGCTGTAGAGAGCGTGTTCGCACGCATTTGGTTGTGTCCCGTTTAGGGAATGCCCGGAGGAGTTGGTTTTTGTTCTTGCCGTGTGCGGCTGAGTTTTTCTGTCTTAATTAACTTTTTTTTTCCTTCACGTGTCGTTGACTTCTTTGTCTGATCAGGCGTGGACCTATCGCCTTGCCACGGCTCGAACCTAAATCTTTTATTTTTTTACCGCAATTTTCGTTAAGATCGGAGTTGGGTAATTTTATTCTTATTTATTTATTTATTTTTATTCCCTACCCTTCTCCGTGACAATCTCTCCGTGTGTTTCGGATCGTTTCTGTGTCATCGCTTTTGTGTATTACGGAAGTGAAAGGATATTCCCTGGTGATCTGTGCGATGCGCGGTGAACAAACCCTAGCGTTTGGTTTCGGAAAGAATTGAATATAATAGATCAATGACGTGGTGACTTTTCATGTCTTAGTAATATGACAGCTAATAGCTAGTCATGCTAGTTTACAGTGAAAGTTTTATCAATCGAAAAAATACAACGTCTGTGCCTCTTCGATATTGAAGGTCTACTAGGCCTGCTGATTTGATTAGATATGTTTCTCGTGGTTCCCCGCTCTTTCCAGAACATAAATAACTATTCAATACCACAAAATGCGTTTATAATTGATTACAAAACGCAGACAAAAATTCAAGAAAACGTTTTTACAATTCATAGAAGCGCACGGTTTTTTTTTGTCTGACTTAATTAGGTCTTGCAAAACGAAGACGTCTTTTTCCGATATTGAGGCTTAAATATAGAACATACAAACAAAATATACACTTTCTCGACTTGCTTTTCGAGTAGACAACTATCATATCTACATTTTAACAAAAAATAAAAAAATAAAAAATGGTTTTTTTAAGAAAATCGATCTTAAAATTGGTACTTTTTGGTTTTCGCATAACATTAACGTAAACGTCCCACAAAGGCTATTTAATACAGGTAAATCACTTTATAATATCTATAAAGAGCGTGTTTTGGGCTCTCCATAGACATAAAAAATATTGATGTAACCCAAGTAGATTGCGAGTATTTAATTGTCAAAGTTCGTCAACAATTGACCGAGAGGGCGTTTTTGACATTTTTACAGAAAAAAGCAAAACGCCTAAAATTATTTCATGGTATTAGAGCCTTTTACCTGTGCCCACAGAGTGCTTGAAAAACGTTAATATAATGTGGACTGAAAATCCACGACGGGAGATCGAGCGAAACATCCGACCCACGACGGATGTGAAAAACACTGCTTTCCGCCGCGGCCTCTTTTAAAATTCATAAGTCGAGAACGAAAAATCCGACGGACTTGCCGTTTGTGGCTACTGCGTTTTTAGAGACGACGCCATAACATATATTTTTTTCAGCGAAATTAAAAATTCGACCCTTTTGCCTGCACGATTTGAGATGAAACCACCCATATATATATATATATATATATATATATATATATATATATATATATATATATATATGAAGTCAGAGATCCGTACTCGCGGAGTTGCTATGCTAAGAGTTTATTGTATGTATTACGACAGTTTCGCCGAGAGGCTCGGCTTCGTCAGGAGATCATACATGTGAGGGCATCCCGCGATCTGCTCCTTGCTCCCCTCTCCCCTCTCTTCCGCGACGTGCGGCGCCCGAGGGGAGGCGGGGTGACCGTCGCGGAGAGCGGACGCCCACATCGGCTTAGCCTTACAGGCACTTAGTACCGAAGATGTCGTTCCAGAGCCAGTGCCGTCCGTTTATGACCTATTGTACCCACCGCAGTGTCGGAAGTCTCATATACGCCTCTTTAGCTTTGAAACCCGCCGCCCTACCGTGGAAGCGCGCTCAAGTCAAACTTTTTTTTTTGGCGTTTGATTTTGTTTTAATATGTTTGCTTTTCTCATATGTCTTTTTACTTTTATTTTTCCTGACGTCACGTCCTTCTCGCCCCAATGTCCGCTTACTGCTCTGCGCAGTCTGATGCCCTTACATGTATGATCTCCTGACGAAGCCGAGCCTCTCGGCGAAACTGTCGTAATACATACAATAAACTTTTAGCATAGCAACTCCGCGAGTGCGGATCTCTGACTTATTACATTTTCCCGGTCCATTGTTCTCAAACTACTCTGCCTCACATATATATATATATATATATATATATATATATATATATATATATATATATATATATATATATATATATATATATATATATATATAATACAGGCGTTTCGTTTCAATAGATGTTTGGTTGATTTTGCGGCACATAGAGTAGGCTTTGTTCGGTGCCGAACGTACGACTTGAATGCCTTGTCTTCCTCCCATATTTTTTTTATTCATGGGCAATTCCATGAATGTAGGGAACTACGGCAACTCTTCTAGTTCAGTAGAGTAGATTGTTTGGCTAGTTGGTTTTGGAACTTGGAGCACATTTTAGCGCTCAAAACACAAGGACACGAAGACGGAGACGAGATTCAGACACCACAGTGCGCTACTAACAACTGATTTTATTACATGAAACGTCACTTATATACCATCCGAGTTTCTGATATCACCCCATCACTAGCCAACCCGATGCCAGGCCGCGTCATTGAGAAAGGCACGTTCCTTGTCCTAGTTCCTGTATCTTCTGCTTCTTCCGTGTCGGCCGATTTCCTTTTTATTTTGTTTTGCAGATATTTTCACATATGGCTCCCAAAAGGTCATCCTGATAACCAGAGTTGAGTAGTCGGGCGATCTGTTTGGCAAAACGTGGCCCAACTTGATGACAACAGGACTTGTTTAGTGACGACACAAGAGCCGTATTGGCTACACTTCTGTTGACAGTTTTTGAGTGTCCTGATTCGAAAGGAAGAAAGCTCTTACATAATCAGAGTTCGAACCTCCAGCACACGTGATGCCTTTTGAACTCTAGTGAGAGGTCTAGGACCTTGATGAATTCGTTTACTGGTAGTTCGTATGTGAATACCAATTCCCGAAAACTTTCATGAAAACAAACTTAAGACTGCTTCACGGCATCGGTTACTTTTATTGTCAACCTCAGTAGCGCAAAGTATAAAAAAAATCAACGTATCTAAAAAATAGCCTTGATCCTTGAATCAATATAGGTTATCATTGATGTTGCGGCCGCATGCTGCCAAAAAAGATCACATACCTGAGGAGCCACGCGAGAACCTATGCTTACTCCACTTTTTCGCACGTAATGCTGGCCTTGATGGGCGACCGCTGTGGCTGTTAGGTACTTGCCTAGTAACTCTAAAAAGGTGTCCACATTTATCCCAGCAGCATTTTGGAATGGGTGTCAGCTTCCTTCTCGATGTTTGCTCGTAGAATCGGCATGAGGTTTGAGTATGGTATAAAATAAAGCATATGCTGGATGTCGATAGAAAAGCCTGTGGCGGCATCAGATCCGTTGTCCTGGAGATATGCAAAGAGTTGTGCAGAATTCTGGTTCTTGTACAGGTCTTTGCTCTGTATCAGGGCCAGTTGTTTTGCCAGAAAGGTTGAAAGGTGCGTGTTTCTGACTCGAAGAGCGGGTGGGTGTCGTCATTATAAAATTGGCGGATAACTTTAGCAGAAAACAAAACTGTATTTATACTGATAAAATAAACGTATAAATATTTACAGTTGAAGATTCTCAGTCAGTTCATGGCGTTCGTATCGTTCGATCCGTCATGTTCCATCCGATTGCTTGCCTTCCGTTGACGTTCAGCTCGTTCCGTTTACTGTCTGACGTTCAGTTAGCGTTCCGTTCGCTGTCACTCTGGCGTTCCGCCCGTTCCGTTCCGTCTGTTGTTCCGCCCGTTCACCATCACTGTCAGTCCTCGATCTTCTTCTTTCCCTCTTGCTTTTCGCGTTGCTAAGATTTCTTTTTCTCGTCTTCTTTTTCGACCACAGTCACGCGCTTTCAGCCAAAAGCTGAACAGGTTTCACTTGCGAAGGCCGCAATCGCGGGTGTCACGAGTGAAGTGTAAATGAATGTTGTTTTTAGTTACTTTGCCCACTGTATACAGTTCGCTTAATTTGTAACACACTCCCGCCCCACGGAACGAGCAAAGCTTGGCACTTTTCAGTCGGCAAGTTCCAGATGGTGCAACAGTTGGACGGGACGTTTCAGGGTTGCTCCGTTTGGCATTTGCACCAAGCACGAACGCACTTGGTTGTCTCTGTCTGTCTGAACCCTTTCAATCCTTTCCATCCTCCACATGAGCCGTGTAGTCTTGCTCCGGTCTCGATCTTTGCTTCGGTCACGGTCTCTGCTTCGATGCCGCCATCTCTAATTTCTTTAGGGTCAGAATCAGCAGCGCGGTGCACTTGTCCATCCAAGCAGAGCTTCCGTAACCTGGGATGTGTGCCCAGTTCAATTCCTTGTGCTCCCGAAGGAGGAGATTCCGCAGCTGCGACGTCATCAAATCCCCGTTCTCCTTCGACGGCCTGTCCACGGGTTTCGAAGCCTCCGAACTTCCGACGATCCATTGTCCCAGACGACCCGCTTGGTGTAAGTTGGTGCGTGGCACTTTCACCTTTACGATAGGAGACGCCTTGTTATTGTGCTGCTGCTGCTTGATCGGCGGCTTCTCCGCGATGTTCGCGGCTTCGTTCTTGGGCGAATCCGTTTTTCCAACAGTATTCCGTCGGTCACGTTTCTTGGCTGGAGGGTTTTTCGTTTCTTCGTCGGGTCGGTCGATGCTCATTCCCGCCACTTTCTTTGCCTTCTTAGATTTTGACTTCCCAGCATCTTCCTTTATTTCGAGTGCCTCGCCGTTGCCCACGCCTTCGTTTCCCTTCGCCTTCTTTTGCCTCTTTGCATTTTCGTCAACACCGTTTCAAATCCCTTCGTCGTTGTTTTCCTCTTGCAACTCAGCTGCTTCATCGTTCACAGTCTCCCCGATGTAACTTCCTAAAATCGCCCCTTCCTTTCTACGCCGTGACTTGCTCCGTTTGGTATAGTGTTCGTAGTTTCTAGAGCTACCTCTCCTCCATCTAACCTTTCGTCGCGGCATTCGTCGACTTGTGCGTCCTTTTCTTGTTTCCGTCGTTTCCATCCTTCTACTTCCGTCTCCACGGGACCTTCCTCGTAAGGGGTCTCTTTCATGGCCTCCACTTCCAAGGTGTCTTCTGCCTGTAGATTTCTAGACTTGCTCTTTGGCCTTGTCTTTCTTGCTGTGTCCTCGTTTTCACTTCCGCCTTCAGGATTGGTAGATCTCATAGATCTTTTACTTTGGCCAGCCTTGAAGTCCTCCATGCGGCGAGCGAAGTACTCCTGGTAGCTTATGCTGCTGGTATGCGTGTTGGTATACTCTTGCGTCGCCAGTGGTTTGTCCGTTTGGCAAGTTTCTCTTGCTTTTGAGCTTCGTGATCTTCGTATGTCTCCGCGTACACGTTTCATGACTTCAGTAGTCTTCCTTCTTTTTTTCGTCGCTCTGATGGGGGCAGTTAGAATTTCCAAGTTTGCCCTCGCCTGCCAATACGTCGTTTGGGTGTAATCGTATGCTCCAAAGCTTCGAGCGCTTCCCGGCCGTCTCGCTGCACGCGCTTTCCTTCGCGATCACCTTGTACGATGTTTTCCACGTTTTCCAGAACGTAAGGTTGAGCTTTGACTGAGCTCGGTGGTGGCCTTTCGTCTTTGTACACAGCTGACCTGGCAGCTCTGTTGATTCTTCTTGGCGTTGAACGGACGTCCCCGACTCTTGGGGTTTTTCGTCTCTCTTTGGTTTTTTCGATGTAGCCCGCTGTTGTCATGGCTGATCCCCCTGGACAGCTTTCTCAAAGCTCTTTGAGCTTCCTCTCCTGACAAGACCTTTCTCACTTTCCTGCGTCGTAGACTGTTTCTAGGACTCCACCATACTGTTTTTTGTCCGATTTGAGCTCCCGGACTGCGCCTCCGCTACTTGGTCTTCGTTCACTTCTGTGCTTCTCGATCTTGACGTTCGGGCTCCAGCCCGTTCCGAACCGTGCAGGTTGCTCTCAGTGCTCTGCCAATTGCAACAGCTTTGGTCAATTGTGGAAATCATAACCTGTTGATTCTCATCCTTTTACGTCAAGGTTGTTCTTTGGTGCTCGGACTGTAGTCAAAACGTTCAGTTTTTCAGTTTCTTTCACCATCATTTCCACAGGCACCAATCGAATGGTGGATTCTATTCGTTCGGTGTTTTTGTGATACCTTGGATTGTCTTTCGCACTTCCAATCTTAAATTTGAGTCTCGAAAGGTGACCGACAATTCTATCTTCATATTCGCACACGTCCGGGTACTCCTCTTCCAAATATTCGTCTGGTATCAGCGGCTCGATTCCAGAATCAGTACTTCTGAGCCGGTTCTGAATGCTTGTCAGGATTTCTTCACTTTCAAGGAGTTCTTCCTTCGGTACAGTCTATTGGAAGGATACGTCTAAATAATTGAAAAAGCGCGTCACCTGATTTCGAAGTGTGGTTCGCCTCTCCTTGAGTGTTTCCATGTTGACTTCGTTTCTTTGTGTTAATTTAGTAGTCGGTAGTTGCAGCATTCTGTTACTTGTTATGGCGTTGTTTCCGAGCCCGTTGAGGGGCATGACGCTTGGGTCGTCCATTGCGTTTGTTCTTGACACCTTCCGTATTATTCAGTCATGTTTTCCCCATTTCAGAACACCCACAGGCTTTCTAAGAGCGTTCCAGGCAGGCGGTCAACAAAGTTCGAAAGTCCGCTTACCTCGTTCGGTCTCTTTCCGGGTTTCGGCACCATAATGTTTCTGATTCGAATAGCTAGTGGGTGTCGTCGTTATGAAATTGGCCGATAAGTTTAGCAGAAAACAAAACTATATTTACACTGATAAAATAAACGTATAAATATTTACAGTTGAAGATTCTCAGTCAGTTCATGGCGTTCGTATCGTTCGATCAGTCCTGTTCCATCCGGTTGCTTGCCTTCCGTTGGCGTTCAGCTCGTTCGATCCGTCCTGTTCCATCCGATTGCTTGCCTTCCGTTGGCGTTCAGCTCGTTCCGTTTACTGTCTGACGTTCAGCTGGCGTTGCGTTCGTTCCGTTCACTGTCTGGCGTTCAGCTGGCGTTCCGTTCGCTGTCACTCTGGCGTTCCGCCCGTTCCGTTCCGTCTGTTGTTCCGCCCGTTCACCATCACTGTCAGACCTCGATCTTCTTCTTTCCTCTTGCTTTTCGCGTCGCTGAGATTTCTTTTTGAACGTAAACATCTTCGACAGAAATCTGTCTTGTTTAGGGAACAATCCGAAGAAAAGATAACTCAAACCAAAAGTTTAGAAACAAACAGTTCCCAACTTTTCGGAGTCGACTTGACTCCTTTTTCAGTGGTGACTAAAATGGAGTGGGACAGCGCGAGCTTCGACCTCTTCTTTCTCTTCTACCGAGTTGATGTTTTGTGAACGTGACGCAGGCCATGGACGTAAATAGATGATAAGGCCCCGAGGGATCTGTTAATGTTCCCCGGTGTGTTCTGGATATGCCACGACTCCAAGAACAGAAGTTTTCGAATATGTGGCTATTCAAGCCACATATTCGGCTATTCAAGGAGTTTTGTTCAACGCGTCGCCCGTCGACAGTGCTGCACGCACAATAACCATGGATCGTCGGGTTACACACAGCCCCGCCCCATCGCGCGCATCAGTGTCCCCTATGTTAAAGGGACGAGCGAGACACTGGCACGCGTGCTCCGAAAAGAAGGGATCCAAGTGGCGCACAAGCCAGTGTCAACATTAGGACGGCTCATGCCAAGGCCGAAAGATCGCCTCCCGAAAGAGAAAGCACAAGGCGTGGTCTAAAAGATACCGTGTGCAGAGTGCCCCGGCCGCCTACATCGGTGAAACTAAATATTTTCCCGAACGCATGCGCCAGCACCAGAACGATGTGCGCAATTTTGATCGCGAGCGTAGCGCCGTCGCGGAACATTGTGAGGTATTTGATCATCGGATCGACTTCGGGAACGCGCGCGTGATAGACACGGAGCCACATATTAGAAAACGTCTGTTCTTAGAGTCGTGGCATATCCAGAACACAACGGGGAACATTAACAGGTCCCTCGGGGCCTTACCATCTATTTACGTCCATGGCCTGCGTCACGTTCACTACAAGACATGCTATGAAACACTGCCTTAGAGCTTAACATATACAAAAAGGGAAACGGCTCCAAAGTTGTTGACACACAAACATACAGACCAGAGGTAGACATTTGGATACATCGAACGGCAATAGGCGGCTCTGACGGACCAAAACAAACAATTTCTCTTGAGGTGGCACAGCACGTCTAGAGTCTCTGAAATACACTAAGTTCACTTGAGGGATAGTTGAGATGCAAAAAAATAGAAAACAATTCTGACTCAGCCTCGTACAACCTACAGAAAATTCTGCAGATACATTTGACGGCTGAGAGAAAGAAAATGCAAGCTATTCGCTCATATCTCGGAAACAATGTCTAGTAATACTGAGATATGTCCTATCGTTCTATGAAACAGTGTGCCACATGCAGAATTGGGCAGCCACAACTTCTCAATGAGTGAGGAAACTAAGCAACTTTTAAAACAATGTCGCAGAGGCGGAAGAGCGTTGAGCGGCTTTGGCACATGCAGACGCCGGTAGGCCATAAAAGAAAATTTCTGCACTCACGTTAGCTGGATTAGATGCTTTCTGCTGTTTGTCCACCCGTGTGAAGCATTGCTGACGTTGATGTGGTTCTGCCAGGCATCATAGGCAATCATTTTTGAGAAAACACCAGGAACGTACCTGTAGTGCTCGAGGGGTGTAACAGCCGCCAGCCTGCCGCTGCCACCCCCACTAGACATTTAACAGGAAGTCGCCTATGCCCTTAAGTGCCCTTTTACGGCACCAAAGCATGTAGCCGCAATCGAAAGCTTGAGTGCTCTACTCATGTCCTCGTCGCATCGTCTTCCTCCTGCTCAACGGAAGGTACCCCTTCCTACCAACCCACCACTGGCTGCAGCAGCAGACTATCTCGACTCGCTTTGGACGGGGGCACATATGATTCCCTACCACAACAAAATTATGCTAATTTACTTGCCTGGAAATTATGCCCAGCCCAGACTGCATTCACTGGTTCGGGAGGCGTTCCTTCCCTAAAATAAACAAGACGTTTATGTAAGGCACTTATAACAAATACACTAGAATGAACCACACAATTAATCTCTAAGGCGTTACCCTGCTCCGGGACTGCAACTTTTATGAGGAAACTTCTGAGGAAACATGCGTGCATATAACAGGTGCGTGCATAAATTTAGAATATATTCATTATATGTACTCAATCCATGTACCCTCCAGCAAAATGCCTAACGGTGCAGCAGAATTTGTATAAATAAGAAAAAAAGTGTTTGACATCAATTTATGAATGCCACAAATGAGAGAGTGTCTTGACTGAGTTTAAGTGAGACAGTTTAAAGAGAGCTGTCTTGATTACAGAGAAGGCAAACAACCCTGCCTCTGCACGCCGAACGTCAGTGACAGTTCTACTGTCTCGTGCTCAACATGTTCTGGGCATGTATTTCCGTACGTGAAATCTTGACGAGATAAACATAGCTGCAAAAATTATGATACCCAGTAGATGCTTCCTGATCGCCCAACTTTTTATGTAGTTACTCCCGTTAAAACAAGCCTTTGTGGAAACATGCAAGCAACACAGAAATAACGTCTAAAAGAACCGAGAGAGTGCTTAGGCCAGGCCGCATAGTTAACAGTTTACATATCCGACAGAACACTTAGGCAACGCTGCGTAGTTTGCAATAAGGAAATGTTGCAGAACCTTGCTACCCGCTTTGGGCACCGCTTCAATTTGGATTCTCCTCCTTCGACATCGGGAGTTCCAAGCGTTTTGTTTCGTTATTAGAGTCTCATGAGGAAGATTTTATTAGGATTTTAAACTTTTGCACTGAGGCATGTGGATGAAGAGTACCAGTTCTCGAACTCACTCGTATACCTTTTCATGCGTG